>JALIZH010004425.1:12500-41215 GCA_030522465.1 Rhipicephalus appendiculatus | reverse complement strand
TTTTCTCCCAGGCGTAATACTTCACCAGTCGTACGGAGGACAATATATCAGTAACCTTCTTTAGTCGAGCATCACGACATTGTATTACACGTCCCTGAAAGGAAGTAAAGGCATACAGTTTACTTCTTATTTATAAAAGTAGGTGATTGGCTTCCGCTGTGGCAGTTAATAACCCTCTATTGCATGGCGTCCCATATTTGGCACATACCGATTAACATTTTTTATAGCGGGTGCCAGAGGACCAGTGGAGAATGTGACACAGTTAGAGTAATCCTTATAGTTACGTGCACTAAATATAAAAAAAAAGTGTTGCCATCCCTAGAGCAGTATGAAATATAGACATGAAATAGATTTCACGGCGGACGTGCAAGCTCGGATCATGAAGAACAGTGACTGCTATATTTTTTCTTGCAACCATTTTCTTGTTGCAGAAGCAAGAAAAAATTATTTTGGCATATCTCGTGGCTTTGAAAATTTATGCTCATTAAGGCTCTTCTCAATTCCGTTTTCCACTACGGTATATAGTCTGAAATCGGTATGTGCCATATTTGGCACAGTATGCATGTGAGCGATGAAGTGTGCAATATGATGCCATCTATGTTTTGTTGCACAGTACAAATACAAACAAAAAGAAATCCTCTGAGATCATGCAGCACAGCTCGTTTTTGCCAGATTTTAGTTGTGGTGGTAGGTTTTGAGATGCTTCACGAAAATATCGAGTGTCAGCAGCAGTACCTGGCAATTTTTTTGTTACATAATTGGCGTGGGTGCACGGAAAAATTATGTGAAGTCTAACCAGTGAACGGCGATATTTAGCTTTTACGATTTCTCGGCAACTGACGCTCACAACCACAAGCCAGCGGTTGGAAATTCGGGCAGGAAAGTACAGGAAGGCGGCACCATGCGAAGAGCCAAACGTGTAAGCGGCCATCTTGCATGTAGATGTCGGCAGTCATATGCACTAACCAAAATGTTCAATTATGCCTGAACACAGGAAGAAATTGCTTTGCTTTATTCCATATATCAAGCTAAAAAGACCGCAATCAGTGAGATTTTGTTTTTCAGCCATGGCAGCAATTTTGCTCGCTCACTTGCATAGTGTGCCATATTTGGCACAAACCTTTATCTTCATTAATACAGTCACAATAAATCTGAAAATTTTTGTACATGTTATTCTTCATGTAGTTAGTGATAAAAAATGATCAAATAATTTTTCAATTGATTTTCTCATAATTCATGCAATAGAGGGTTCCTTTCAACGGTGCCTAAATGATAATGTTGTGGCTTTGCAGTCAGCCTTGACGATTCCATACCAGCAAAAGGCCTGATCATCAGAACACTTCTTCCGTCAGTGATATTTCTAATTCGCCAGTTGACTTCACTACAACTATTTAAGATGGGAGTAGTATCTTTCATTGATTCTTGGGAGCTGTTCTAGCACATTAATACTTTTTAGATGTGAAGCATCTTATGGCGAAGCTTAATCCGGTGGTGGTGGTGGTGGTGGTGGTGGTGGTGGTGGTGGTGGTGGTGGTGGTGTGCCGCGTGCCCACCCTTACTGCGCATGCGCAAACAGTTAAAGAAAAAATAAAAATAAAAAACCTCCTCTCCCCCTCTCTCTCCTCTAGGCATCCCTCCCCACGGCAGCCACACCCTCACTGCGCATGCGCCTCCCTTCCTCTCTCCCCCTCTTACACTCCCCCCCTCTCTCCATCCCTGCCCGCGGCGTCTAACTCCCCCTGCGCATGCGCGTCCGCCCTCTCTCTCCTCTCCTACGCTCCCCCCCCTCTCTCCTCTACGCATCCCTGCCCACGGCGTTCACACTCCCCACTGCGCATGCGTGTCACCCCCCTCTCTCTCCTCCGCTTCCCCCTCTCTCGCCTCGCGACGCCGACGCAGGCAGCGTCTGCTAGCGAGTTTCTTGGTTGAAAAAACCGACTGCTCGCGCTGCACAACCGTTCACTGGCCATCCCGTATATATGGCAATGGATCTTGACCTCCAAGGTGGTGCCGGTGGAAGATTTCTCCTGTGCGTTGTTGAACAATAAAAATTGGCAGCGTGCGCGTTAACTAAGAGCGGAGTGCGGGTCTCTGTGTCCAGTCGGAGTCTTCTGTCTCTCATTGCCCATTAGCAGCGATTGGCATGTTCCAGTAGGAAACACCGCTCCATCACTGCGTGCTTTGCGCCTCCTCAGTTTTCTCTCCTGCGCAACGCTGCGATAGGGCCAGCGTCAACGCCACCGCCAGTGTAAGCGTTAGCGCCCGCTGCTTCACATCTACACATGGTTCCCTTTAGCGGGAGATGGTGTAATTTTTTCATTGTGAAATTATGTTTACTTCCTTTTTCGTTCAACACACATTGCAGCCCATAAGCCTCGCGTAGATTTACCACTACGACTGCTTTCACGATATGCAGTGCTCGGCGATTAAAACGCGATACTTCAAGTGCGTGGCTGGTGGCACGGAATTTTACGGCGAATCTGAGAGCTTTTTCAGCATATAACTGCATCCCGCAGACAAAAGCCTAGTCTGTGGTTATTGGTGGTGCCGGCGCAGCACTGCTTGCCATGGCTTCAAAAGTCTGCGCTCAGGTGCCACACCGCGCGAAGCGGGTGAGAGCTGGTGGGCGTGCGTTACGAAGGATTGTAACGCTCTGCCGGCGCCATTGCGAACCACAGACTGAACGACTGTTAAAGACGATAGTCTTTCTTGGGATACTTGAACGCAGAAATTTTGGTCTGTCTTTCTGCCTGTCTGTCTTTCTGTCACACGATTCAGCCACCCGGCCAAGGTTTAGGCACTTGCTGAACGCCCAGCCATCTTGAACTGGTTGCTGCGTTCATACTTGTTAACAATGTCGATCAAAAAGCAAATATCACGCGTATCTGAGGCGCCACATCAACACGTAAATATTAGGTGGTGTGTTCCTTTACTAGAAAATACATAGATACCTAATTCTAAAGACCCTAATGTTTCTTAGGCTGCGCTGAAAATGCGACGCACGAAAAAGCCATCTGCCTACGATATGGTGCTGCCACCTGGCAGTGGCCCTGGGTTCTGCACAAGCTCATGTTTCCCGACTCCACTGCCAGATGGCGTCCATATCTCACGCAGCGCCTCCTTTATTTTATCAATTCCAGCCAGATGCGGCCTACATGTAGCCGTACTACATGAGTACAGCCGTACTACATACATCCGTACTACATACAGCCGTACTACACGAGTACGGCTGGCAGAAGACTATCGTCTTTCGACGACATTTGCAGCGAAGCACGCAGATACGCGGCCAATTTTTTAATGGATGCATTCACCATGTGTCACCAACGTTCTCACCCTCGCTGTCACCTCCGTGGCCAGCAGCCACACGCTCCGAGAATCGCATTGAATCGCCGAGCACTGTACTTGTAAAATCCAGCAGATCCCACGCACTGTGGGAATCGACATAATGCGAAGCAGCCAGGAAGGAGCAAATCTTGCTTTACAAAATTTGCATGTCATGTTTTACATGTTAGGACCTGTCATTTATGTGCGACCTGTCATTTATGCGCAATGCAAATTTTGGTGTATATCAAGCTAGCGAACTGGACGCAAGCGCACCATGAGCTTGGCATGTAAATGGCGTTGTAGATGACATGCATGCCAAGATTTTCATGTCACCACCTGCCACTTATGTTCGTTATACAGTCATGTCACTCAATACCAAATTTGGTGTACATCAAGCTAACGAAACGGCCGCGAGCGCGCCATGAGCGTGGCATGCAAGTCATGTCGTACATGACAAGTCATGATTTCCATATTACCACTTGTCATTTATGTTTGTCATACAGTCACGCCACTCAATCCCAAATTTGCTGTATATCAAGCTAACGAAACGGCCGCGAGCGCGTCATGAACGTTGCATGTAAATTATACTTTTCATGACAATTTAGTCATGATATTCATTATATGGCCAGCCATTTATGTTTGTCATACAGTGATGTTATGCCACACCAAATTTGGTATAAATCCCATTAACGATACGGCCAGGAGAGCACAAAGTCGTAAGCGGCTAGACGGATAGATAGATAGCAAGATAGATACGCTCAAAGTCGCCGAAGTTCGCCATGAAATGCTTGGCATTTAAAAATTGCTTTTACTGTGCATCATCGCGCTATATTATCAATCACGGGCTTTGTAACAAAGCAGAAGCATTTATGCCACAGATTTCCCATTTCTTTTTTTTTAACCCTTCGTGCGGCAGTGGGACACATAGGTCCCACTTTTCCGTCTACAGAAAAAATTTGCTCCCACATCACCCGTTGCAATTAGCGCAACATTAAGTCACTCATATCTTACCTAAGTCTTCATATTCTCGAAGAAAATTCTTTTACCACGCTTTCGAAGGGTGGATGTAATGTCAGAATAGCGTTGAATTTCGGTTCATTTTTTTTATGAGAGCTTCTAAATTTTCCTCTTCTTGAGATAGACAGAACCTACCAATTAAAAGGCCCAATAATTTCCTCTTTTTCTGGTTTTTGAGAGAGGCGATGTTAGCTTCCAGTCATCACGTGTTTTTGTAAATTTGCAAAACAACTTGACCGATAAATGCATCGGAACAATCCCCGGCGAAATTATCCCGCTAATCTTTCAGCGCAATTGCGGATATTATTGCGTGGAAATATTTTTCCTGATATCATATACCTCTTGAAATGTAGGCACATGTTCAGGGATAACATCTGTACTCGACGATTTCGACAGGAAAAGCAAGGATAGCCAAACGGTAAAAAAATTTGGTTGATGTATGCGGTGAAGTAAGCTTTACAGGAACATACCACAGCGCTTTGAAGGCTCAAGAGACGCTACTGCAGGTGGTGTTCTCCTGTTGAAATGAGGTCCGCACAACTTTCCTCTTGACAACTAGAGAAGTGACACAGAGTGTCACTTGCTCCGGCCGTTTCATCCCAAAATACCCGTTGATGCAATCGCGAGATGGTGCCTTCATGAGAGAGTGGGACAGTGTTTTCCCACTTTTTGTGACATATATGTCCCACTTTTTTTCAGTAAACTTCTGTCTTAATTTTGATGAAATTTGTTTCATACTATTTCTTTCTAGCTTATATCAATATACCAAAGCCGGTTTTTATACCACCGTGTCAAAAATATAGGACGACCTACAAAGGGTTAACGGAGAGGTGCTACTTATAATGCGGCCATACACATGATAAAGCGATTGAGAAATAGGGCTTCAAGACTGATGACTGATCATTATTGCTTCGCGTTTGTTAAAACCGGCATTTGCTTCAAGAGAGATCCAACGTTTCTGTAAGAAGGCGTGCTATTAACATGGGTTGCATGCATGAGTGCGCGTTCCCCTCTCCGTAATCAGCCGGCATGTGCAGCCCGAATGTATGTATGTGCCCCCAACCATAATTAAGGTGTAGGAGCCCCGGGGGGGACGCCGCGCCCCATTATTCACTTGCACTTCCAACTTCTCACTGACTCTTCCCTCAACTTCCTCTCCTTTGAAATATACATCCTGCTATGTACAGTCGCGGCCACTGTTAGATGCAACACCCGAATGAGCACCTTTCTTATTGCTGGCCCCTAACTGCAAGTGGATGGGGAAACATTGAACGTGCGCTTTACTAGCTTGTCGGAAAGAGTCTGAGCTGTCAACCACCAGCAGCCTTATGCAAATCTAAGCCCTTGTTTTTATGCAAGAAAATGAAATCTAGACATGCTCTGCGTGCAAGTGTTGCATCTAACAGTGGCCGCGACTCACTCCTGCTATGTATAGGAAGAGAGCAGAGTGGGTCAGGGAACAAACGGGCGTTAAGGATATCATAGTTGAAATCTAGAAGAAATGGACATGGTCCGGGAACGTAGCACGTCGGCAGGATAACCGCTGGTCATAAGGGGTAACTGACTCGATTCCAAGAGAAGGCAAACGCGGAGGGGCGACAGAAAATTAGGTGGGCAGATGAGATTAAAGAGCTTGCAGGTATAACGTGGCAGCAGAAAACACAGGACCGGGTTGATTGGCGGAACACGAAAGAGGCCTTTGCCCTGCAGTGGGAGTAATCAGGCTGATGATGATGATGAGGAGGAGGAGGAGGATGATGATGTACATTCCGCATGAATCGCTCTAGCTATCCAACGTTTTGCCGCCGCTTAAAGTCATCATAAACTGCAGCCTTCCTCCATTCTCATTTGTCTGAACGCGCTCCGACATCTAGCGACGCGCGCTACGCCCCTCTTCGAGATAGCGCGGCCTCAGAGGTTGCACCATAGGTAGGTCAGCGAGTGCTGCTGTTCTAATTGATCGCTCGCGCCTCGCTTGCTCTTGTGAGGCGGGGCTGTCACCACACTGATGTGCCTGTAGGCCTCGCGTCACGCAGATTCGAGTATGCACAGGATTCGGTCCCCCGTAGAGGGACCGAAGCGTCCTTCTCTTTGTGTGTGTGTTTTTAACGATTGGTAGGCACTTGATCTTGCCGCCATGAACTTTCTCGACCAGACGGATTTCTGTCGAAGCATCTCATGAAGTTTCGGGGCGTTTCTTATTTATCGATCGAACTGCGTAGATACTACGCAAATGGCCCCCCATCATCATCGTCATCATCATTACCAGCCGGACTACACCCGCGGCAGGACAAGGGCCTCTCTCATGTCTCGCCGAACAACTTGGTCCTGTGCTCGCTGCGGTCACACTATGCCTCCAAGCTTCTTCATATAATCAGTCCACCTAAATTTCTGCCTCCTCCTCACACGCTTGCCTTCTCTTGGAATCCGGTCTGTTAACGAATCACCCTTATCTCGTTATCGCGCTACATGCCCCGCCCATGCCCATTTATTCGTCTTGATTTCGACTAATATGTCATTAACACCCGTTTCTTCCCTGACCCACTCTCCATTCATCTTGTCCATTAACCCTTTGAGACGATATGTACACAATTGTGTACATGACTTGTTTTTGCTCCTTGTATCAACTAGCGGCTAAAAGAGAGCGAGATACGTTGATCTTCGGATAGATTGAACCTCCTGCATAATAACTTGTCGTAATTTAACTTCATTTCGCAGCGTACTGTTGCGTATGATCACATTGCTGAAGGCACTACCCCGTTCCACGAGTCGTTCGATGAGCCGCGTCCTGCGAGCCATATTAATAGTATACTTTTTCTTTGCTCTACATGGACATAACGAAAAACAAATTTGTACTATATTTCTAGCCCGATATTTCATTCTATTTTTGCTAAAATAAAGCATGAATGATTTCAGGATGAACAGATATTTCATAAAAACTTAATTAGAATAAGTTACTATAACAGACATAAATGAACATATTATGACAGTATCTTTGTTGCAATAGTATATTGAGTGCCTTGAAATAACATTGCATTGTTTTGACCCATTTACAGACAGTTCTTCATAGGTGGCGTCTGAAAGGGTTAAGGTTATACCTATCATTTTTGTTCCGATGGCCCCCTGCATCACAGACGGATAGGAAACGCAAGTTTGCTACTCACGGTAATTGCATTATACGCTTCGCTTCTGCCTTTTAGACATTCCGAGGCGCTTGACACACATTTCTACCTCGTTCTTAACTAATATTGCTTGGCCCCACATGAGAGCACTGCTATAGCTTCAGCAAGAACATGACACTTACCCACAATTTGCGCTGAAATTTCGTGGCAGGAATGAGTAAGAGAAAGACGAATATTTGCCACGAGACGCAGCAGAGCACGGGAATGGTGCCTACTCGAACCCAAAGAGTATAGTACATGACAGGCATGAAGAGGAGCGAAAAGAAGATCCTCGTCACGATCGTGAAAGTCGTCGTTATGACACCGCAGTCGACTCCGATGATGGAAACCATATACCCCGCTGGGTACCGGGGCAGTGCGGCTGGACTCATGCGCATCATCTGCGAAGAAGGAGAAACACGACTTCCAAATGCGCGGCACTTGGGTTGAGAAGATGAGAAGTAGGCAATGACTGGGCGCCTTAGGCGCTTGCACCTATTTACACAACTATATACGTTAGCAGGACCTACCGACAGATCGGTATGGCGGTACATATATAACGTTCTCCTTTGCATAGACGTCATGCAGAGGCAGCGTACAGGCGATGAACTCGTCCGGAGGCTTTGTAGTATCAGATGCAGACCACCGCGCAGTTTGGCGACTGCGATGTTTCCTCTCTTAAGTACAGCAGTTAACACCGAAGAACTTACGCCTTTATGGTTACAGTGCTTTCCCACGTAAACAACAGGAAAAACGTTCCCACTGATGCCTATGACATTCCATTGCCTCGTACGAAGTACATTTCATATGAGGCATAGGCATTATGAAGGGGGAAGACTAGTTTAGGTCATACAAATGAGTACATAACAGTGATGTTTGGCCAAGATCGTTCCGTGCTACACTACGTTGAATGTCGCGGTAGAGCACTTCTGGGATAATCATTTATGGGTGATATTGGGCGCGCAAGCCGTGTCTTAATAAGCCACTTGCCTGCTGCCATCGTTTTCATCACCGGTGCTTCAACGTTCAGGCGCGTTTCAACAGATCATGCAATGGTACAATCGCTTATGTGAACTGTCTATTTTGATTGAAGGTTAAGAGTCAAAATTTAATCAACCGGTTTTTCTTTGTTAGACGCAAGATTAATGAGAACTAGCAGACAATGATGCCCAGCACAGAAACACCTCACTCGAAAACCGTCAATAATCACTGGAAGAGAGCCATGGCGCCTGGTTCATCCTTCGTAAACGCGGCTTAGTACTTGCAGCGCAACCTAATCGGCCGCATTCTACGGCCGTCGCTGCGTGCAGAGACGGCCTTGCTACTTTTGGGCGAACTGAATAGAGAGGACGCACGCTTCACCTGCAGTTCCCCTTCTGCTCCACTCGCTCGTGTCACGTCCTCCACAGCAGAAAACGTATTTATCACTAAAATATCGCTAGGAATGCTCCCCAGTATTGCAATGAAACAAAACAAAATAAAATTACAGCATCCATTACACATTCACCTAAGACGAATCGAAGGCGAGAGCATTCCGGTGTGACCATCTAGACACCAACATTATTCTCATATGCTTCAATGATGATGGGCGCAATAATAACATTCTTCAATATAACCACCCACCTCAAAGAGCCGGTTCAAAATGCTTTACGAGACATCATTGACTGCCTTGCTGCCAGGAAACGTGACGTTGGTGGACACAGACCTGGCTCGGAGCGCCTGCCATCTCTCACGCAGTTAACTCAGTACACCTCAGGCTTTAGCACGAAGACTTCAACAGACGGGATCGCACCCTAATACCCTACTCCAGCCTAGGATTTACCTCTTGAATCAGAAAACAAAAGCATGCGCATTATGCCACGACTTAGCGAATTGGATCATATGCTGTGGTGGCGTCCTGCGTCACGCGGTGATGAAACCAACACTTCTTCCCGCTGGGAATGTGGTTCCACGCAGCCCCAATCTCGATTTACAGTATGGACTGTCCAACGGTTCGCGACGTGGATGAGAGGCTCGGCCTTTCTGTTACCGACGTGAGAGTGGCTCGCTGCGCGCTAACACGTGCCCTAAGAGACCACAATGAAGTTTTTTCTTCCAGTCATCATCTTCGATGGAGATCAAAAATAGCATATTCGATTATGGTTTTTGATACTGCTCGGGTTGACACCACGACTACGCCTATGGTAATGTTTTAGATGCGAAGCATCTTATGAGCTAGCTTGATCCGGTGGCGTCCGCGCTCCACTGCGCATGCGCCTACTCTCTCTCCCACTCTCCTCCTCCCCCGCGCTGCAGCCGCGCACTCTCCTCCTTTACGCAGGCGTTTACGCAGGCGTTCGGTCGCCTTCTCTCCTTTCCTCGCCCCGCGCTGCAGCCTGTAAACCCACTCCCTCCTGTCCCTCCCCCATTTCATATAAGCGCGTGCGCTCGGTCGAGGAAGTCTCAGGCGCTGCGCCGTGCTCCCGACCGGGCTGCAGAAATTAGGCGCCTTTTCCTTCTTCGAACCACAACCGCTCGGTCGAGAAAGTCTCGCTTCATTCGTACGGTCGCTCCGTCGGTTCCCGGTCGCTTCAGTAGTCTCGAAAGCATCGCTACCCTCGCCGCAGACTCGCGTTGTCTCTCTGTAGCGGAAGCGGTAGCTCGACGCCGACGCTTGGCTTCGACGGCCGACTGAACGTAAAGGGAAACTTGGTGTGCACCCCCAATGCTGTTTCGCATCCCCTCATGGTTCCCTTTAGCGGGAGATGGTGTAATATTTTTTTTTGGCGGGGCATACAAGATGGCGTAATATTTATTTGGCGGGGCATATAAGGTCTTAGCATATATAAAAGAATGTTTAGGACTGCTTTATTGGGATGTGACATGAACTGTGCTTGTCAAATTGGTTATCGGAAGCCACGTTACTATATGTATCAGAGAAGGTGATAGCATATCATTGGTTTCATGTTGCATAGCTCCGTTTGAATGAAAGAAGGGGAATAGATCAATGGCTAGTTTCGTTGTCAGAGAGAACCTAATGAATCCCACTGGAAATGAAGCGAAGTAAATTTTATAGTGAAAATTATTTGTCGTCTCTAAGTTTAGCGTAGTAATCATGACAGAAATGGATAGGAATGAAATTTGGACGGAAAACCAACTTTTCACCGCTAGGGACCGAACCTACCACCATCGGTATAACGCGTCCGATGCTCTGGCTCAAGTATGCAGTGCTACATCTCAGCCCATGGCTGAAGCCAATGAAGTCGAAAGTCAAACTATGGATTTGTTTAGACAACGTCCGTAGATGTCCCACGTTCCGAAGGCACCAGGCAGAAACATGAATTTCTCGACAGTTCGTTGTGAGCGAAAATGCCCCCGATATTTAGAGAAGGCCTATCTTTTTACGCATTCATTCTTGTCCACCCCACTGTCCATCGACTTTTCATAGCCTACGTACCTTGGTGAAGATGGAGCCCTGGAGAAGTGCCCTGACTCGCACAGCCAGCGCGTAAGCACACGTGCTTTCGAAGCTTCCAGACAGGAACTCAGCGGCGCAGCTGGCCAGCAGCAGCGCTGTCATTGTGGTTACCTCAACTCGGCTGTTGGCTTTCAGCAGCATCCTGCAGCAAAACACTTCTAGAGAACTGGTTCTACACAGGCAGTGTAAATGGTAAAGGAATGACAAGTAGGGCGAGTTGGTGCGCTTCTACTATGAAAAAAACAAGAAAAAAGAGCGCGAAATAACGGAGATGAAGCTCCTTCCTCTCCGTGCTGGGCAGTATGGAAGATACATGTATCTTAGATGCTACCATAGATACCCTTTCGGTATCTTGTATCTGTATCGCGATACGTCTCGCAATACTTGTACCAGTATCTGCATTCCCGTTACATTACGTAATCTATTGTGTAACTCAAGAGACGAGATACTTCGATCGCAAATGCACCGCGCGAAACAAAAACCTTGGCTGAAATCGGTTTCTGGAGCTGACGCTACTGATTCCAAGCCACCTGAATAAAACTAAAGGCAGTGACATTCCTTCATCTTTCCGCCAGTGTCCTCCAGCGAGGGCAGACGATGAGGTCCACACGTCCCTATTGGCGGAGCAATCACGTGATAGTACTCGTGCCTTCTCGGCAAGAACAAGCGTGCGAACGCGTGCACCCTACTGATCTTTTGTTTTCTTGATTTTTCTTCTTTTTAGTTGTCAGGATATACCATTTGCCCTGAGCCATTGTCCTGTGCCACGTACTCCAATACCTACGGCGTCTATCACGCAAATTCTAATGCCTCTACAGCGTCGTTATAGAAGTTTCTGTTGCGTGGTGCTTCGTTGCGAATATCGAAGAATCCAAGAATGGGATTGCTTTGCTTCTCATGGCTTTAACACATCAGCGATTTGAAGGATCTCGTGGATTAAGTTTCACTTATATGCGATGAGACTGTCGCATATTGATTTAAGACTCGCTCAACTGTAGCACCATCTGTACCGATGCTAGATTTCGTTGAAAAAGCATGTAACTTACAGAAGATATCTTGCCGCACAGCATGTTTTTCTTCTTGCTATCTTTATTCAAGGGGTTTTTAAGATCACTATTTGACTGTTAGCAAAACTGGTTTCTTAGCTCTCCCTGTATTGCGTTCCATACATTGCCTATGTCTCTGTGTAGTTTTTTTCAGCACGTAATGACTCCCACTTAAACTGAAAGAAAATAAAGTGGACAAAGAATCACCATTTGCGTCGGTGGGATCCGAACCCACAACCTTCGAAATACGCGTCCGATGCTCTACCATTTGAGCTACAACAGAGGGCACTCCTGCGTCCACTTTTATTGTAGGATATTTATGCGTGCTGAATACCAGGTAATGTTAGCCAGCGCCAACCGTAGCCCAGGCGGCGAGTGTGGAGCACTGTTCTTTGCCAGAGGGTTTACTTTAGAAAACTGCTCGTAAAGAACGCCAGAAGGGAGGATGAGACACTGTACGATACCGCGCCCGTCCTATGGCTCTTTCGTTTCTCTGGTCTCTCTTTCTCTCTTTTTTTTTTAGCGCAGTTTTCTGAAGATTGGATTACCAGGTCTCTCAGCGCTCAGTTTTAACAGCCAAGCTGTTCTTATTCAAAGTTTTCATGTCCGGGGTTGTGGTAGCGCTGCTCAAGTGGCCTCGTATTGTGGCGAGAGTGAGCCTCGATAGGAAGGGGAGGGCTGCATGTGCTGCGAGAGGCGAGGGCGCGGGTGGATGATGTCGAGGGGTGAACCTTCGAGCAGGGGCGTAGCCAGAAATTTCTTTCGGGGGAGCACCTCCTTGATTTTGGGGGGAGGGGGGGCACCTCCTTGGAATGGTGATTTTTCCCTGTGTATGCCATGGCGAAAAAAATTTCGGGGGGTGGGGGGCTCGATGTGCCACCTCCTGGCTAGCCCATTGCCTTCGAGAAACGCGCCAAGATGGAGTACCGGCGCGGTGCCATGGAGTGTAAAATAGCGTGTCACTGTCAGTGTTGAGGAGTTTGCACTTTCAAGGTGGCGAACATTTCTTCTTCTCCCGATGGAGAAACCATACGACGTCAGCGTCAGCAACAGTTGGCGCGAGAACGGGCATGTCGTCGCCGAGCCTACCGCGATGTTCACGCAAGACAGGCCGAAGATGAGCGCCAACGAACGGAAGACTTGAAAAATATAGAAGTACGATATAGCCTGATGAAGGAAGGGCATAAGCTTCGCTGTTTCGACAGGATTCGCGAAGTGGAGCTGACTGGACTTTTTTTTCTACTTCATACTTAATTGTCATAACTATTACGGGTACCGCCTGTATCGTGTTTCTATGCTTATTTCTATGCCCCTGACCACCGCCCGAGCCTCTACCACGCACCTCGAAGGTGCAGCTCAGGAGTCCACAAACCTGCCCTCCCTCGATGACCGAGATCGTCAAGCGCGCCGTCACGACGGCGCAGCTGTGTCCTGCACCCACGTGCCTCCTCTCGGATTTCGAGCTCCTGAGGGACCCCGGCACGATGGTACAGCTGTCTCCTGCAGCACCTTCACAGTAAGCCTCGCAGAACGCCCAGCGACAGACACGGAAATCGGTCGCAAGGTGAGCTTCGCGGCCCAGGACCCAAACTCCACTTCGCGACCCACTTCCCGACCTTACATGCGTCCGACCAAGACCGCCTCCACGCCACAAATGTGGATGACGCAAGCCGGAAGCCCATCACCACCTTGGCACGTGGAGACGCCAACTCCTCTAATTGTGAACACGCTACACGCTCAGAAGCCGGGGAAAGCCATGCCGACGATTAACATTAATATGCCCTCAGACGTGCCGGAGCTACGTACGCGAAGTTCAGCGCAGTCATTGGCCGAATGCGCAGGTGGTCACCTTGCGCTGAGCAAGAACCAAACTACTGGTACAGGAGACGTGCCAGTCCAGTCCACGCGCGCCGATGGCCTGACTGTTGGCTTCCACAGCAAGGTCACCACATCTACGACTCCAGATTCTACGGATCCCGTATATCGCAGACACGTACCAGCAAGCACTTGCACTTGCAGAGGCATTTCCATCCTGTTCAACGATTTCTCTCCGATGAAGGCCCGAGAGACCGAACCGGCTGCAGACATGGAAGACATGCCGCTGCAATTTAAGCGTCGCTGCCTTACAACCAAGGTACTTGAAGTTTTGTCGCAGACACAGCAGTCGCATGTGTGCGGCGCTAAAGTAGTGGGCATGGATGACGCGGCAGTGCGGAAGCTTGGCCCGATGGTGCGGAAAAAGTGCCAGCTGCTAGCGTCGTCTTCTGCCGCTCACCGCGGTAGGCCACAGCACGACCGAGGCCGCCAGCGACCACCCCGACACAGCCAGTGTCGCCCCCCAGAACGTCCGTCAGCTGGGGCAGACAAGCCGCTCTCACCACAACCCCACCTGACGCAAAACCGACCACCGCGGTACAGCCGAAGCCGCCCTCCAGAGTTCTGTTTTCAAGAACATACAGACAGGCTACAACGTTGGAAAGACCAACCACCGAGGAACAACCAGTGCAGACCACCAGAGACGATTGCGGCAGTTGACGGTGAAGTGTCCATGACGGCTACGGACAAGACATTGCGGACAGAATGCCATACTTGCAGCGTGGCCGAGTGTAACGAAGCAAGCGCGGCGCTCGGGCACCGGCGCGAGCTTGGCTAGCGCGATAAAGAGAAAGACGAAGGGCAGAATAAGAACAGCCGGCCCGCAGCAAGGGCGTTGTATCTTGTCTCTCCTTGACACCTGTGACTGTTATGTTGAATTTCCTGTTTTTATAGCCCACCTAAATATTTCAGCCGTTACTTACTGCCATGTAATCGGAGCTATATGTGGCTGTAGTGTGAAGAGCGGTGGTGTCCTGCGACACTTTATGCAACTATACAATATGTCTGAGACATTTCTGGGCAGCGAATTTTCTCACGAATAAGAAAAATATTTGAAAAAGATTGCACGTTATGAATACGTGGCTAGCGAAAGCTTTACGTCAGTAGATAAGTAGAATATGAAGCGTCATTGCTTTTTTGTGCCCTCCACGCATACACGATGCGTCACAAACAATGTCGCTGCCACTGTTGTTGCTGCAGTATATCGGTCGGGTGAATGTGGTATGCGTAAGCGGTAATAAGTTTACGGACAAGGTAAAACTCCACAACCGTATTTGCGCCATAGCGCGAAGGATTCTGGCTGACGTTCTTGCAATTAGATGGCAATCCGCTATGATTCGTTCAAGTGCAAGCGCCACTCACATTATTTACAAAGGCGGCAAGGAAATGTCTAAAAATCGGTCACGTGAAGCAGCTAAATCAGCCCTAATCTGTAGGTTCGCAATGAAACCAAGCTAATACACTTTGAGCGAAAAATAGAAAACTCTTCCGATACTGACGGACATTTCGTTCAAATGAAACAAAGTTGCTTGCACTTACGAAATATTCAAATCAGCGTTGTTGGGCATAGGCGCTTCCTGCTGCAATATCTAGGTCTATAATAACGAATTCGCGAATGGAAGTATCATAGAATACAATAGTAAAGTATCGTATCGGATACAATTATGGCGGTAGTATCTTGTACCTGTATCCCAAGTAATTCTTACCGAGTATCTTGTATGCTATAGCGATACAATTTCAAAGTATCTTTGCACAGCCCTGCTTCCACTTCTTCTCCTAATTGGGCACTGCTTCTCTCTATAGTATAAGGAGCACCTAGGCTGCATGGTGTTTAAGAAACAAACGAAGTTATCCCAGCTGTAACTTTCAAAGATGTTATGTTTAGCGTAAGCATATAGCTAAATTCGGTAACAGTTGTGTGTTCTTACTTGCATTTATTCAGAGCAAACTTGTACAGTACAGTATATATATATATATATATATATGGTCTGATCAACAATGCTCTAAGCTTTATCTCGATAGTGATGAAAACTTTCTACTTGCCTACTCAGCTTAGCTTTCGCAATACTTCGGATTACTTTTGTGGACAAATAATGGAGCACTGAGTGGAGCACGGTTTAAACAAACACAGAGAACGAAGTTTACGCTTCAGCTCATTTTTTGGCCTTCTCTCTGATTACATTTTCCAATGCAGCCACAAGCGCTTCTTCTTGAGATGAATACAGCGAGCGTTGAAAAAAGCGTTGCGTAAGAAATATAGGTACTCACTCCAAAATGGGCACTCGTACTAGCATAGATATCAAGATAGCGCAGTTAGCTGCTGCCGTTGTGAGTACATCAAGCCACAACACTCTGAGAGCGCGTGTAAAAAAGCCAAGGGGTTTCTTGATAATCATCTGCCTGCAAGAAAACGGAAGGAAACAAGCTTGTGAAAACATCCGCAGCTCGATAAGACACATGTCACTCGATACCCGGTAGTAAAATCCTTGCTGGTACTCAGTAAAAAGCGCTGTTTTATGAAGGCTCACCGCATTAGTTGCAAAGAAGCGCATTCGAGCTCCGTAGTAGGTCGCGGTGGTGTAGTGGTTACGCTGCTCGGCTGCTGAGCAGAAAGTCACGGCTTTGTCATGCGATTTATTAACGTATAAACGTACTGAAATAACGAGGAATGTCAAGAGGTCAAAATCCACGCAAGCGCAAGCTCGGGTCGCGTGGTTACAACTAACGCTGTGGTCTGCCTTCTTGACTGCTTCGTGGTCGTCTCGCATCGTTCTCTACATTGGCCCCCGGTGAATAGCGTAGCCATCCTGGCGACTTAAAGCGCAGTCAGTGTAGCGGGCTGATCATAGGGCTTGATGCGACTCACATGGACGATTTCCGTACCACGATGACGTAAGTCCTTCGGACGGTATCAAAGCCCCAACCCCAAAATCGATCCCGGCCGCGGCGGTCGCAGTTCGATGGAGGCGAAATGCTTCGACAAGCATGTGTACCGTGCGTTGTCAGCGCACGCTAAAGGACACCAAATGGTCAGACTTTCCGAATCCCTCCACTACAGCATGCCTGACTATCATACCGTGGTATTCACACCGAAAACCTCCAATAATATTCGTGACACTTATTTCCTGATGCCGCATGGTATCGTGGAAGGCGCACCCTGCGCGCCAATCAAGTAGCGGAAGGAGTCAGTGGCGTAGCCAAGGGGGGGGGGGTGTGGTGGTTGGGGGGGTTCAAACCCCCCCCAGAAATTTTTCAGTTTTGCTTGCGTATATATGCACGCACACATACAAACGCACGCACGAACATACATAAAGTATGGTTGAACCCCCCCCCCCCCCCCCCGAAAAAATTTCTGGCTACGCTACTGGAAGGAGTGACTAAAGAACTATATGCACTAATCTGAGCAAACTTTTGCTTTTCCGCAAAGCTAATGGCTGCTCTAATCGCGTGCATTAGAACATTAAGCGGCATTCTTGAAAAGTTTAATTGCTCTAAAACATACAAGGACACTAAGAAAGTATTTGACAGCCCGTGCGCAGACTCGCAACTAAAACTTTATTGAGTCAAGGATGGCCTATACACAGTGAACATGAAAAGACGGAATGAGCTCACTGGCAAAAAAATGGTCATGTGAACGCTTCAAACACTGTGTCATAATCACGGTGTGTCATAATCTAAGTCATAAAGCGCAGTTAAACTTTTCAAGAGTGAATATTAACCGACTAGCCCAACTTGGTGCTTTTGTGCATTAAGCGGCATGACTCGTATCCACTCATCTGGGGCATCTTTTTTTTTTTTTTGTGCATCGTATCAGTGGCATCACCAACGAGTAACACCCTTGCTTTTCTTGAAAGCACTTGGTTCCTGTTTTCCAAAAGTTCAGGAAAAGTCTCCTAAACGATAAAACTGGCAGGGAAGCCAGAGTTCTTGTTCAACGTAAGAGTCATATTTGAATACATATGGCACCGGAGCATTAGTTTAAGATATGGCCTATTAAGTATTAAAATAATGGACGAATATTTGCCTTAATCAGTTCATTGCAAGAGAAGACAGTTTTCTCGTCAGTGGCGGGGGGTCGTAGCACCACCTGGCAGATCAGATCTGAACCACGCGCTCCTTTCTACGCGAATGAGATTTTGTTGCTAGCAAAAACAACACCCACAAGAAAGACATGAACACGACGAGATGGGCGTCATGGACGACGACGATGTCAATGCCGCCCATGCCCTCGTGTTTGTCTTTCTTGTGTGTGCTCTTTTCAATAGCGGCAAAATGTAGTAAGCAATTCCAGCTAGTCCACGAAGTTCTTTCTAAGTGACCTCCGAAAATCGCATA
This sequence comes from Rhipicephalus appendiculatus, assembly GCA_030522465.1. Lineage (NCBI taxonomy): Eukaryota > Metazoa > Arthropoda > Arachnida > Ixodida > Ixodidae > Rhipicephalus > Rhipicephalus appendiculatus. The sequence continues at coordinate 23,000 of JALIZH010004425.1, read as the reverse complement.
CGCAGTACGACGAAACAAAGTGACCACCAGGGCAGATGAACGCCGAGGGTTGAATGCCACTGCCAGCACCTAAGACAATGATTAAGTTTCCCTCCATTTTTCTTTCTTTTTGCTGATATCAGTAAGTGCACACGGATAAATCCTCTATGTCATTTCGATGAGGAACATAAAGCAGTGACGTTACGTAAACTATCAGCAAAGTTTTATGTGCGCTTGTGCAGGTACGCGCTCTTGCAGTACTTCCGTTTTTCGTGCGCACATACAGCGGGTTTCTACGAGACGAAGTGCTAATTTCAAGATAGCCATTTCAGATGATCGGGTGGTTTCTTCTGGAGACATGCACGCAGTGGTGGCGGGCATTTCGTGACGGACGACACACGATAGTTCTCCCGCAATGAACAAAGATATATAACTTATCTTTTAAGACGATCAGTTGAGAGGCGTAATATGCACTGGGCATTGCAGCCAGCGCGTTCTCAAAAAATTATTTTATGGTTACATCGCGCAAGTGTGCACTTTTACACTTAGTACTCCTTCGGAATAGAAATATGCGACTAGCGCTGTGAAGTACGTACGCGTCTGTTGGTGTTTGTACAGATATGCGCTCTGTTACAAAAGTAGAGGAGTCGGGTATATATAGCACTCTGAAGCTACATTAAATTATCTCAGTTTAAGCTCTCGAAGCATTTTTAAAAAAATAGTGGCATATTTTAAAATTTTATGAACGCAGATATTCTGCCATTCGTGAACGCTCTCTTATTTTTCTTCCGTTCTGTTGGGTTGACATTTCTGTTCACATTGAAGATTATTGAAATGAGCGTCTGCGTATTTGGTTTTTACGACTTTTTTTGTATTCACTCGGCATAGCGCACCAAGTAAGCACTACTTTTGAGTGGGTGCTCTTGAGTTGTCTCTCAACCTTTATGCTCGATCATTCTTCTCTGCAGTGAATATGTTCAGGTTAAAAAAAGCCGGCAGATCCCACGCACTGTGGGAATCGATGTAATGCGAAGCACCCAGGAAGGAGCAAATCATGCTTTACATAATTTGCATGTCATGTTTTACATGTTACGACCTGTCATTTGTGTTCGTCATACAGTCACGTCGCGATATACCAATTCTGGTGTATGTCAAGCTAGCGAACTGGACGCAAGCGCACCATGAGCGTGGCATGTAAATGGCATTGTAGATGACATGCATGCCAAGATTTTCATGTTACCACCTGCCACTTATGTTCGTTATACAGTCATGTCACTCAATACCAAATTTGGTGTATATCAAGCTAACGAAACGGCCGCGAGCGCGCCATGAGCGTGGAATGCAAGTCATGTCGCTCATGACATGCCAAGATTTTCATGTTACCACCTGCCACTTATGTTCGTTATACAGTCATGTCACTCAATACCAAATTTGGTGTATATCAAGCTAACGAAACGGCCGCGAGCGCGCCATGAGCGTGGCATGTAAATCCATACTTTTCATGACAAGTTAGTCATGATTTTCATGATATGACCAGCCATTTATGTTCGTCATACAGTCATGTCACTCAATACCAAATTTGGTGTATATCAAGCTAACGAAACGGCCGCGAGCGCGCCATGAGCGTGGCATGCAAATCATGTCGCACATGACAAGTCATGATTTCCATATTACCACTTCTCATTTATGTTCGTCATACAATCATTCACTCACTACCAAATTTGGCGTATCTCAAGCTAACGAAACGGCCGCGAGCGCGCCATGAGCGTGGCATGCAAGTCATGTCGCACATGACAAGTCATGATTTCCATATTACCACTTGTCATTTATGTTCGTCATACAATCATTTCACTCAATACGAAATTTGGCGTACATCAAGCTAACCAAACGGCTGCGAGTGCGCCATGAGCGTGGAATGCAAGTCATGTCGCACATGACAGGTCATGATTTCCATATTACGACTTGTCATTTATGTTCGTCATACAGTCATGTCGCTCAATACCAAATTTGGTGTATATCAAGCTAACGAAACGGCCGCGAGCGCGCTATGAGCGTGGAATGCAAGTCATGTCGCTCACGAAGTCATGATTTTCCATATTACCACTTGTCATTTATGTTCGTCATACAGTAATGTCACTCAATCCCAAATTTGGTGTATATCAAGCTAACGAAACGGCCGCGAGCGCGCCATGAACGTGGCATGTAAATCATTCTTTTCATGACAAGTTAGTCATGATTTTCATGATATGACCAGTTATTTATGTTCGTCATACAGTCATGTTATGTCATAAAAAATTTCGTATAAATCCCATTAACGATACGGCCAGGAGAGCACAAAGTCGTAGGCGGCTAGATAGATAAATAGATAGCTAGATAGATACGCTCAAACTCGCCGAAGTTCGCTAAGAAATGCTTCGCATTTAAATAAAGGACGGGTCGTATGTTATATTTCCAGTTTTCTATGAGAAATATTTATGGCCAACTTTAGTGAAAGTCTTCTCAGGTCTTAGTATAGTTATTCTGCGTCATTCCCAATACGTATTTTCTGCTTCAAACTTCCACAGGCTGAAAGTTCAGTTCCGTGGTTGCTGGTTATCGATCCACAGTTATACAACATATACTGTTAGTGAGTTTGTAATACATAACCAGCATGAATGAATCTCTCTGCTGAACAATAGGAACTGCCTCAACAAATGACTGAACAGAATGACAAAGTGTTTCTGGGCCTCCTTGGCCCGGCATATACTGAGACCAAGAACATCTAACAGCGCCAGCTTCCCAATGGATGTTTAACAGGGGACTGCAAGTTAGTGCGTCTGCTATGTAGTGTGACTGCTCTCAGCCTCTACAGCACTCCGATATCCCACTCTGAAAGCAGCGCGACTGCAAAGGTACTGGAATCAGGGTTGCCGTTGGGTGGACATGAAAAGGCGCCAGAACTCACGCCAAAAGTAGCCTAAGTAGCCATGTCATTTCATATTATCGCCAAATTTCTTGCCAAATAGAGCATAAGCGGTATTATCAACAGACTCTTTACTATTGACGAATAAATAAAACCATTTTGAATAAGTAACACCACAAGTTTAAAAAAGAGCCATGGCGCCAACTGGAAATTTTCGTCGCCAACGGCATCCAAAAGTAGTCAATTTGGCGCAAAGTAGCCATCAACGGCAACCCTGACTGGAATGTCTCTCTTCGGCGTGCCCCCTCAGGTGTGTACAGATATGCTACAAGACATTGACGTTGTTCAGAACCTCCCAGTCAGAAAGTTCAGACCACTATTGCAGCTACCTCAAATCACTTTCCCGCAAACCCTCAAAGATCTTTTTTAGATATATCAACCATACGGTGCAAAAATGAGTTTCACTCCGCTTACACACTTAACGGCTCTGTGGAGGTCCCACGGTTTTCACCCGCTAGACAAACATCATATCTTTCAAACGCCATTACGCACGTGAATCAATCAATCAATCAATCAACATGCCTTCGAAGGAAATATTGCACTTGATGTGCTAGCCTCTTTCATTCCTTAAAAGATATGAAGGTGTTGGATAACTTCTAACATATCGCCATGTGGTTGTGATGGTAAACAGACTAATCGCAGCCGGCAAATATAAATATCTTCATTGAGCGAATCTGGTGCCCGGAAGAAAAACGACACTAAGTGCAACGATGTCGGCGCAGACAGGCGTTGGTCGTCGAATAAGCCGATTAGCGCTGAGATGCGTCGGCATTTACACATAGAGGGCCTCTAAACAACCCCTGCAAGTACAATGAAGGAACTCGTTATTCTCTCCTAAGGCTTCTGGTCTTTTCGGCTCCATTCGTGACGCCAGCAGGCTGTTCAGGTTACGTCATGCGGAAACAAGCTCTCGATTGGTTCACATACGACGGACATCAACTGCGAATTGTATTCTACCCCGCTCCGCCATGAGGTCGCACGCACGTTCTACCTTGTCTCGCCTGACTATCACGCGCGATCAACGGATTTCACTTCGTTCTATGCGTTTTCGGTTGTGCAATCGGAGATAACAGAGTGTAGCCGAAAAGCACGAAATCATGAGGGGCTCAACGCATGAAGATCGTGAAGGGTAGTGATGGCGAGGAAGAAACGACGCTCTCTTCTTTGAACTTGGAGTGGCTTAGGGGCTGTTTAGGAATGGAAGACGCTTGGGCATATTGGTAGTTCACCGTACTTGAGAATCATAACCATACTAAATGAACAGGCGACATGATGAAATCACGTTTCATCTGTTCATCTTGTATCGTGTTCGTTTAGTACGCTATCGTTTCTAGGGCATTTCTGCATGTGGCACGCAAGATTCCATGCTTATTGCTAGTGACCATGTTAGTTCCAGATTAAACAGTGCTGTTCAGCTCATGAGAAGAATCTTAAATAATCGGGAATGTTCATCATTCAGGTGCAGTGCGTCCTACACAGCGGCTCCACGTGTAACGGGTATGGTTACATAAAAATAGAAGCGCCCATGGCAATATATATTTAGCAACCAAAATATTTTTCCATTACAGTCCAAGGCGGCTTCAACACAGGGTTTGTTAAACGGTGCAAAGAAAAGTTGGTTTAAGATAGTTGAAAATGTACTGATAATATGCCACATACCTTCAGCACAAACATCGCTTATTCGGAGAAAAGAGGCACTCATCGCAATGGCATCAATTACTCTTCACATGTGTAAAAAACAAAAACTCATGAAGAACATCACCAGTTGTATATTTATAGTTAACCAGTAATTTGCACTGTCTAATTTAGTTAGCCTTCTCTTCGGAGATGACAAAACCACGTACCGTTTTCGTGAGCGCAGCAGTGCCGCTACCAGGAAGCGGCTGCGGGCGGCTTTCGCAAGGATAGGTAGCTCGGCGTACACAGTTTTGCTATACCTCGCAGCGTTCCACGCGTGCCTGAAACCAATGAAAACAGTAAATGACGTTACCAAGACATGTCGCACATTGTTAAACATGAGATTTTTAAAATGTGTACAAATTCTGTCTGCCGTAATATCGAACTGGAAGCCTGCGAGTATGTGTTACGTTCCATATTCTTCGTTGGTCATTAAACCACCATATACAAAGCCTACGTTGTTCTGGAATAGAGTCATCATGCAATAAGAGATCCATGCAGATGTGGAAATACTCTGTGGAAGACGAAACAGTCCTTGCTCTGAGGTAATCTTACTTTTCTCAGCCAGCTGCACTCTACACTCTCAGGAAATATACAGTATGTGTCACGCCTTCGGTGAGTCCTGTCATAATTCCGCAAGAAGCATGCTTAAGTACACCCTAATTGTAGTGCCTTTACACGTGCGATTTTCAGTCTATTTTGCCTATCTTTGACCATTACCGTATCAGAGCGCTCTATCAGTTCTGGATAGCATTTAAGGCATGGCAGGTCGAATATCATTCTTGGGGGGCTTCGGAAGGCCATTCCAGTTCCTGGGGTTTGAAAAGATCAGAAGTTAGTGCTGAGGTGACAGACTGTACAGCCGCAGAATCACATGACTGCTGTTGACAATGTAGGCTTCGGCGAGTGATTCTGATGCTCGGTGAACAATATAAAGTAATAATAACAGAAATTTTACTGATTCGTCGCGGGGTGAACAGTAAATTCATAATTTCCTTATAAAGTCAGAACCAGCACTCACATGTTTCACAAAAAAAAAACATCTAAATCTTTTGGACGAGGAAGCCTCACAAACAATAGCAATTATTCAGAAACATCGGCAAAGAAATCATCGTAACATTTCCGTACGGGTATATTCCTGAAAACACGTGCTGAGATTAACAAATTTAGCAAACATGGCGTCACGCGACCACAGGCGAACCTGAATAAGTCTTTTTTGATGACGATGAACACTCGCTGTCAGTGGGATAAACAGCAGCTAAATGTTTCCCGTTGCCTCACGTTTCCACATGACTTCGAATGACATACGCGATCTTCAACAAAGTCTTTCCCTCCATAGATTACATGCAAAGGTGAGGCGCACAGTCCGCCGACGCGCAAGACTTCACTGAGATATGGTGCGACCGCCTTTGCGGAGCTAGCTCCTGGAGGAAGCTGGCGTTCACGCTCACGGCCATCCACGAAGCTACTGCAGGCTAGCACAAACCTCAAATCACATTTGCGGATGCGTAGTAAGAAGGCCTGCATAATGTGATTATCGTTCCTTCCGCACCACTGCAGGCTTTGCCGTGCTTCCGAAGCCTACTGTTCACCGTATACATCCACTACGACTTAACACAGAAAGCACAACAGGGAAATGTTGAAACATAGCCCGCTATAATTATCGACAAAAGCATTCGACAAAAGCTTTTATTAGTGAAGATATTTCACGTGAATCTCTGACGAGATTTCTACGAATAAGCTGTTAAGCTTGTTCAACTGCTAGACGTTAAGAATTGCTGCTGGGCATTAAAATCTAAGCATTACCGGACTGATATCAGAGCCTTAGCTTTCGTAGACTGGCGATATACATAGGTGCAAAGCGCTTCGAATGAGAGATTTCCGAGATAACAACTCGTCTTTTTAATGTGAGCTGTGTCTAGCGGCAGCGTGGGATACGTGTACTACATAGTTTCCTTCAGTGCGCCAGAAAGTAGTGGAGCATATACAGGTATGATAGAGGCTGTTGGTCATTAAAGCGCAAAATGAATACACAATTATTGAATGGTCCAAACCACACCAGAAGCTTTGTAAACAGGAAAAAATAAACATTCTGCAGAAGTAACACTTTACCTGACCACAACTGTGGAGGCCAACTTCTGAAACACACAATGCGTCTCTTCATTCCTGGCACTGTCGACCTGTATGATGAAAAGCCACACGCATCGACGCAACCTTATAAGTTGTGTTTTTTCGTCACTCGTAAAATTGCAGCATAGTGCAACAGAACTACGAACGAAGCGAAAAAGGCGTAGGAAAAACTGGCATACATTTATGTATGGGCAGACAGCGCATTATACTGGCCGTTTGGTGTAAAGTACGAATGACTCAGCAACTGCTGTGACTCGGAGAAAATAGAGCAGCTTCCCGGTTTCCGAGTCCAATGTTCATCCAACAGGCTTACTCATTTTTCACAACTGTGTCGTTTTCATAATTCACCTTCTACCAGGCCCGGACTCCGTGAAGCGGGTCTTCAAACATAGGCAACGATTGAACAGAAACTTCCTTACGGACATTATCCTAGACATAGACTGAAATTTTTGTAGTTGTTTAAGACTACTATAACGCAATTCTTAGGCTCATCAACATAACCATAACCATCTCCATTACTCTGTTTTATTGAAAAATTATGCCAAACAAGCATGACCCGCAAATGATTCATAGTATATGTAAACCTGGAAACAGCACAAAGGGACATTCGAAAAAATTGTAATTCACTTATAAACAGGAGAAAAACATATCATTTGTCATAGCAGGTGATATTAATATAGCAAACAAACGTTGACCTATGCTCCAAAGGCATTTAGCCAGCAGCCACGCAGTACAGATTGCAAATATACGCATTGTCTATAAGGTTGCATAGTATCACTTGTGGTAGTGGTGCTTCTATAAGTTCATTTTGGGCGCGCCTTTGGCTGGCCGCCTTGTAAAAATGTAATAAGCATTGCATGTCAATTCTTATGAACCAGCAACCAGTGTTGCTCATACCCGCAGGAACACTCCAGCGCAAGGTGCTAACAGTCTGTTTCGCTAAAAATTACGTCTGTGCTTCAACTAGAGTGCCCACGTTACGTCGAACTATAAGCTACCTTCTACACGACAGTTTAGTCGACGTGCCTGGTCTGCACAGAACTGCTGAACCAGTGGCGTAGCCAGGGGGGGGGGGGGGGGGGTTGGGGGGGTTCAACCACCTTCAACCCCCCCCGTGGCATCTGCCGCAATTTTCGGAAGCAATTTTTTAAACTTTTAAGTTAACGCTTGTGGCTGGCTTTTTTCGCGACATCGAGTGGGCCGCTGTTCAGGCAGAGTATTCGCTATGCAAAACATAAAAATCTCGGTTTGTTTGCATCTATTTCACACCTAGAAGCTAAAGCTACCACGAAAAGGCTGAAACATAAGCGACGGGGACTTCCAAGCAATGCAGGTCATATGTCGTGGCAAGCTAAGCTTTTAGATACCAATGGAATAATCAAGTTGGAGGTGCACACAAGTTTTCAGATGAGGCCAAAGCTGAAATTTAAACAAATTAGGGTGTCATGGAACAAAATACGCATGCTCTTTAAGTAGAGAGGGTTATAAGTCTGCAGTACACTCTACGATCACTGGAGAATACACGCTCATTTACACAGAATAACAGTGGCATTAGCTGCGACATTCAACAGAAGAACGGCACGTAAATGACATATGCATTAAGCAAATCACGCTAGAAAAGAAAAAAAATGCGCTTAGGCAATTGTGGTAGCATACCTCCTCATCTTTGTGCATGCCTTTTGGTGTGTACTGACATCCAGAGAAGATAAAGCACCCGCAGACTATGAAGAGGAGTAGAGCTTCCAACGTCCCACAAACCTCATTGGGTAGGCAATCGATATTTGCCTGAAAGAGAATGTTTCCAAATACAGTGTGCATAAGCGAAGTAGTTAAAGAGACCCTCAAACAGGTTTTTTATGTTTTCTCAGTGTTTAGGCTACAGCATCATCAAATCATTCGCACCACAAATTTAGCGATACGCCATGTACCAAGACCGCTACGGACAATTATATCTATGCATGCCCTCCTTCTCACCGCGCCTTGCCTTCTCAACTCATGAGATACGCTAGCATCGCTGGCGATCGCAGCGCTCTCGTGAGCGCACTCGGCGGCTTGAGCTTCGCCCAGCCATGACCTCCGAGATTGCGCGCCGACACGTTGCATGCAGTCTCGTAGGCCAGAGCCCTGCGCGCCCGGCAGCACGCACGCCGTCTGGTAACAGAGACGAAGATCGCGGAGTGGTTGATATCTGCTCCGATAGGTGCCGCCACACTACCAGCCGATCTTACTTTATTCTCCTGCACAGCGACAACCTGCAAAGGCATGCTAACAAACGAAAAGAATTCGAAAACGATCTCCGACAAGCGTAAACTCGGGCATTGTGGCTGTGTCTTCAGGGGTGAAGTTATAGCCGCAGGTACATGGATCATAGCGTTTACCGGACAGGAAGAGCGCGACGCTCATTGCAGCGACGAGCTGAAGCGATTCCGCTCGCCAGATGGCTCACAAACATTGCAGCTTTACAAAGTCACCGATTGCGAGATATGTGGTTCGCAACACAGCTAGGGCAATTCATTGTGTCCAAGAAAAGAAACCTCGAGATAAACACTGTCGCTCAGCTCACGTCAACACGGAGCACGTTGTAACACAAGCAGACGGCGCTCTCTGCCCACAGGAGGTTCCGTGACGTAGACTGAGATGTCCAATAAGATAGGTCACCGGGTGCTACGTGAACTGGAACATTTCTACGTGCAAAAGACGAGAGAAGTTGAAAACTCGTTCGGCTGAGCCGCTGCGATCTGCAGCGATTCAGATGTTCAATGTCTTGTAATAAATTACACAGTTGACGCAGAGAGCTTAAATCGGTGTTCAGATGATATTTAGCACTTGCTTTACCGGCTCAATGCGTGTATACGAAATAATCAAAACCGTTTCAGGGTCCCTTCAAAAGCTTCTTATCAAAATAGTATTAATTCGATTAGCTGGCATAGTTCACTTAAAGGACTCTCCTTAGTCATGCTCTCAGTGTCCGCATGCAACCACCTTTGCTTTAATGTCATCTTCGGCAGCTTAGTCGTGAACTGTCTAATGTCAGGACCATCGCGCTATTGAACTAAGGGAACATGGCTCGAAACAGGCCAATTGACAAAATTCCGTCATTTTTAGAGTACTGTGGTACGCATCTTTCTTCAGCCTACTTCTAACAACAACAAGAGCCAGGGTATTTGCAGCAGAAGAGCCGTGGCTCCTAAATGAGCCTCTTTGACGCCAACACGTCAGAATATTTGCAACAGGTATGTCTTTTCGATGAACCTCTTCATTTCAAACTAGATTAAGAGTGTTCGCAACAGGGAATATGTCACTTTCATTGAACTTTTTGGTGCTAGCTTTTGCAGAAGTATTGGCAACATGGCAGCTGCCATTCTTTGCTGAATTTCTCTGGCGCTAACATATCTGTGAGTATTTGTAAAGGAGGACTGTGGTTCATTAATGAGCCTCTAACGTCAATGCGTGTTAGAGTAAATACTACGGGAATATGTCACTATTCAATGAACCACACTCAAGCAAACTTAAGCCAGATTTCGCTTACAAAGACACGTGGCCGGTTATGCTTAGTTTCCTGCTTTGCTAAATTCAACCAACGCTGCATTTATAGCCAGAGCTCTACCATTACACGTCTCGCAAGGCCACTCATAGCGTCACACTGAACTTGAATTGCCACAGCGCCAGCGCGACGCAGGGCGCGTCCGTCCGGCATCGGCACAAGAAGAGCTTGGCTCGAGGCGCGAGCTAAAGAAATAGAAGAAAGCTCT
>JALIZH010004425.1:0-10000 GCA_030522465.1 Rhipicephalus appendiculatus | reverse complement strand
CCTGCTCACAAATTGTACAATGAGCGTCGTCGCCATAGAAGTACCACGAGATCCCATGGCGTCTCCTCCTTCTCTTCACATATTTATTCCGCTCTCTCCATGCTGCTCCGGATGCTGAGATTTGCTGCTAACTAGGGCTACTGAAACAGCATGTTTTCCTCTCCTACGTCGTCTCGTCGGGGCCCCGGCCTCGGTGAACGCGCGCTCACCTGAGGCCGGGGCCCCGACGAGACGGCGTAACCACCGGCCAGCGACGAAGAACGATATATATATATATATATATATATATATATATATATATATATATATATATATATATATATATATATATATATATATATATATATATATATATATATATATATATATATATATATATATACTACATTGTAGTGCAAATGACACCGCATCACAAGAGGAATTTCATACGCCTCCAAGGTTGAAGATTGGGCGACTCGTCCAGCGCATAACGGAAAAGAAGAAACGGCCGAACCGGCCAACAAATCAGGATAGTCCTGTTCACTACGCAGTTCAAGTTCACTATACCTATCAAAAATATTTGCGGGAGAAATCGCTACCAGTAGCGTTTTTGACCTCTGCGCCTCAATTTCCGACCAGTCAAACGAGTGATTTCGATTGAGAAACACTCACCATTGCAATTGCTAGGAAGCAGAGCGCACAAACGTGGAGATGATACCGATTTCGCAGGTGACAGTATCGCTCCTGTATGTCGGCTTAGTCGCAGCCATTGTAATATGCATAATAAACATGCAATGACATTGAAGACCTGGAAGGTGAGGATTCAGATGTAATAGATTGTTTCTGATCTCACAGATCAATGAGTTAGTGACACTTGACATGGGCAATAACGCTAGCTAGCATCCTTAGAGGTGCACGTTGGTCTACGACGACTGCGAGTACATAATTGCTAATAAAACTGGTTGTTTGAAAGTTGACATTGTATCTTCAGAAATATAAAGGAAAAAATTAAGTGACTCAATGTATTATAACAGTTAAGGAATGTAGATTTTCAGCACTACCTGCAGCCCCTCAACTGACCCTGTCAATCGGTGCCACGCTGAATTCTAAGGCGAAAGCCTCTGACGCCTCATCGAACGCGAAAGTTGACGGCGTCCCGCGTCAGCGTCCCATGTCGGCGGCCGTCAGCACCAATGATGGGAAAGTGATTGTCACGTGACGGCCCTAAAACATGACCGTCACAGATCGCCGATAATGCTGACGTCATCATGACGTTACTTTGACGCTGCGTACCGTGACGTTGCATACGGTGTAGTCATCACATAACATCGCTGCCAGGCCAAAGGCGGGCCAAAGGCAGTGCGATACAAGGTGAGGTGGAAAAAGCTTGCCATGCCTCCGCTCCCGGAGGCCTTGCATAGCCACGTTAGTTGCAGGAGGTTTTCGGAGGGGGGGGCCCGAAAGGTTCAGTACATCGACTTAGAAGTGAAAGAAGTCGGCTTTCACTTTGGGGTCGACTGAGCCGGATGCATTAAGGACACTGTGAGTTTTTTTGTTCTTTTTTTTTTCTCGCACGGAAGCTGCATGCCGTCAGGCTGCAGCTTCCGTGCGAACCACCGCGGCCTCGGCTCCCGTCTCGGACGTCTCGTTCACCACCCAGGCGTGGTGGTTGGACGTGACGGTTCCGTTCAGCACAGCACCGTCTGCGCCGTGCTGGAATGCTGCTCGACACGGCTGCAGTGTGGCAGCTCGACAACCGGCGTTCCTCGCCTCAGCCAGGACAACGCCAGGCACATCTCGGGTGCAGAAGTTTAGGGACCAGCGGCCCACATCCAAGCCCGGCACACCGCTCGGTACTGCTCGGCACCACTCGGCAGACCTTGACTCAGGCAGTGGTCCGAACACTGGCACCTGGAGCCTCGGAACGTCGGCCACCCTGGACCTCGCCCGGCTCCGCGGTCCTCCGTACCTTGCCACGCACGCGTCTCGTCCCAGCAGAACATCTCGCTCGTCCCTGGAGCCCGGGACTGCAGTGCGAGCGCGCCTGGTGTCACCGTGCCACCACGTTCTTTTTCGTTTCTCCCTGCTAGGTGGTCCGCGCCGACGTTCTCGCGGTATCCACACGTGACAGTTACGTAAAATCGCGTAACACTGGTCACATGTCATGTTCCCACCAAAATCACGTCACACTATAGTCAGGTGCTGTGTTTCCCGCCTAAATCACCTACCACTAGTCACGTGACGTAAGATCATGCACCACTAACATGTTCCCCGGTCAAATCGCGCATTACTAATCACGTGACGTAAAATGACGCCAACACTTGTCATGTCACGTGTCCTCACGAAAGGCACGTAACTCTAGTTACGTGACATGTTCCCGCCAAACCTATGTCGTTTAAGCGAGGAAGGGAGACGGGCTTGGGAGGGCAGCATCTTCCTCGGGAGTTCGAGCACTCGCTCCGCTGTTGTTTTCAGCCGTTGTTACCTCAGCCTGCGCACCACTCGTGCAAAGTGTAAACTTTTGTGCACTACAAGTAAACAAAATCGACGAAGAAAATGGTACGGGACAACACAAGCGCGAACTAACAACTGTTTATTTTCACAGGATCATGACAAAATATGACACTATGTACAGCCAACTGGGCCCTACTCTGGCTCTTCTAGCACTCGTGCAAAGCTGACCCAATTTTAACGCGTCAGCGTTAAAGAGCTCGTTTCGCAGAAATTCCGGCGTCGGCGTCGGCATCGGCATCGGTGTCGGCGTCGGCGGTTGTGAGCGAAAAATCATCATCTTGTCCGGGACCGAAAAATCGAGAAAGATGCAAATAAAATAAATAATAAAAATTTCCGGGTCCGAATGAGGATCGAACCCGGGTCGCCTGCGTGGCAAGCAGGTGTTCTACCACGCAGCCACACTTCTGCTTGTGACTACATATAAAATAACTTCGTCTGCTTGGAATGGCAGTGAAAATAACTTTCATGCTTTGCAAACACGCGCGTCCTGTATACAGGTGTGACAATACAACACGTAATATCGCAGTAATATTGCGTGGTACAAGCGTGCATAGCCATCGGGCGTCAGAAGATGTGAATATCATAACGACATTGTGGTTCAAAGCCGTGTACCCATTACAAAAGGCACACACGTTACTGCGCGTATTCCCCTTAAGACCACGTAGTGGGTGCATAGCAACTTCGAAAACATTTCCCGCATTTACCGCGCATAACTCCTCGTGTTTTAAAGCATGCCACGCATTACATAGTGTGCACTAAGGGATTGAAGTACGGACTAGGGACAGGATATCGCTATCGCGTCCACCTCTTAAAGGCGAAGCTTAAGGGTCCCCAAATTTTTTTTTCTTTCTCCCTTTCTCTCTCTTCTTCTTTCTTTCTTTCTTTCTTTGTCTTTCTCTTACGCATTGATTTATTCATTTATTTTTATCACATACACAATAACAGAATAAAATCCGAGGCCACATGTGAAAGGACGCCCCAAGTTGACAAACCGTGGATAAATTTATTTGAAGCAAGTGTTTGTACTTAATGCTGTTCCTTGTGCAATGCGTGCAGAAACAGGCTCGTCCATTGTTTAAGCAGTTCTCACCCTACATGATAAGTCTATGACCAGTATTATTTTTTAGGCTTTGAATTCTATACGTGTACGTAGTACAGCTTCGTGGCGCTGCCTCTCGGTTGAATGTGTGCACAGGTGTGCTAGTAATAGTAATCGGAAAGAAATCTTTGAACGTTTAGCATCGTTTGCCTCGAACACACTAACCTAGATTCAGTGAAATGAATCCAGAGGCAATTGAATGGAAACGTTGCCAGTAAAGGCTTTTCTCTTGTTTGGAAGTGCCCGACCATTCTGCTGCGCAATGTCATCAAACAGAGCGGCAACACTGACCACATTAAAGCTGTTTTTATTCATAACTTCTCAGGTTAAATTTGAATACAGAGAATATATACATGCGTGACCGCAGTGATTGATTGAAGTTCGGCTGCTGGCCCGAAGGTCTCGGGTTCAATACCGGCCGCGGCAGTCGCATTTCGATGTAGGCGAAATGCTAGAGGCCCGTATACTGTGCGATGTCAACGCATGTTACAAAACACCACATGGACAAAATTTCCCAAGCCCTCCATTGTGGCGTTCCTCATATTCATATTGGGGTTTTGGGACGCCAACGCCAAAGACTATTATTACTGCATGAAGGTGCAGCGCATCTGCCCACCAGGGGTGGTGCCAATGTGCGCCACTGCAAGTCTGGCGAGAGTTGGCAGCTGTAACGTAGGTCATCTAGATAATGAAGTGAGCTCCTGAAGGAATGGCCTCTAAGGTGAACTTTCTGATTTAAGGCGAAAGCCTTCAATGTCTCATGCTCACGTCCGTCCGGTGTCCGTCCGGCGTCCGTCCGTCCATCTGTCCATCCGTCCGTCCATCCGTCCGTCCGTCTGTCCGTCCGTCCGGTGTTCGTCTGTCTGTCCGTCCGTCCGGTGTCCGTCCGTCCATACGTCCGTCTGTCCGTCCGTCCGTCCGTCCGTCCGTCCGTCCGTCCGTCCGTCCGTCCGTCCGTCCGTCCATCTGTCCGTCCCTCTGTCTATCTGTCCGTCCGTCTGTCCGTCCGTCCGTCCGTCCATCGGAGCTCTGGCACGGAGCCAGGTGGTCCGCCGGGATGCGCAAACGGACGCCGGTCGCGTCGGACTCTACAGCGCTCGCGCTTTGCTTGCGTAGCGTCGCTGTGCCCAGCGTTTGCAATCATTCTGACCGACGCCGTCTCAATGGACACAGGCGTTCACGGAATACACTTTCGAATTTACAAATGGTCCGTCAATTTAAGCGCTGGTACGTGGATGGCGTTTGCACGATGTGCAAAGCGCGAGAAAATACTAACGCATGCGAACGGAGGAAGATTAGTCTCGCATCTCGCTGCGATTCGTGGTAAAAAATTAAAAAAGAAAACACGCACACATTCGGTTTGGGTGTTATCCCACTGAGAGTGTAAAAGAAAAAAGACATGGCATAGTCAGTGGAATGGCCACACGCTTTCGCCGAACACACTTTGGAATGTACAAAGTGTCCTTCAATTTTTGCTTCCAGGGAATGGGCAGGACTGGGCGGACGACACGTTAACATTTCGGGGTTGCGGTCGCACACCACCAGTACCGTTTAATAGCGGTGTCCCTACTCGCTGTGTTGTTGGCGGTACAAAACGCAATAATTAGCGGATGTTCTACAAACCGCATAAGCCAGGTCGAATATGGTGATGTCCAGAGTTCTTCGCCGCCTTTGTAGAGAGTTGTCGCATATTCCTACGAAGCTCAGCAGGATGCACCCTGCAGCACTCAGCTTTAGGGCAGATGAAGCAAGTGCTGGAACTGTTTGGTCCTAGAGAATGGAAGAAATAGGGCCAATATCAGAATGCTTATAGATTTAAAAGAAATTGCGGCGCATTATTCGTTGCAATAGGATGCCAAAATGCTTTGACCATGAGTCCTACGCACGCTCAAAGCTAATGAGATGTGCTTACGGCTGGGTGGCAGTTAGCAGGAAGACCTGCAGTTGTCCAAATGTCAGTATAGGTCATCCGGGGTTCTTGCCAGCCGATTTGCGATAACCGTGCACTTTCACCGCAATACCGGCCTTCTGGGCATTCACGCTGAGAAAATACAAGTTGGCAATCTTGTCTATTATAAAAGCGATGTCATCTCAACGCAGCTTATGGGTTGTGATGACTCGCTGACGTCCTTGCTATGTCGCGAACACCCACAGCTTTAAGCGTGTTTCTAACCGCACCAAAATATAAAATTTCAAGAACAAGCGCCATATGAGTAAGGTTCAGATTGTAGTAAAGCTGGGTTCGCGTCCTGATGGGTTTGTGTCCTAGCGGTTGCTCTATGGGGTGTTCTACTGCCACAGAAGCGAATGCCATTCCAAAATAGTAACCACGAGTGCGTCTGTTCGCGGTAATATTATTTTAGCAATGGTAAAATTTGCATCGCGAACAGCGAAATGAATACGCCGCAAACAGTTGCAAAGGCGAAGCAAGTGCCTGGGCAGCGCTAAGATTATTTGGAGGCGTTCAATGCGAGCAGATAATTGTTCAAATGTTCAACCAATACCTCCCTCTTGCCAGTGGCTATACTGTCACCGTTCCTCTCCTCACGCTTATTTTGTTAATAGAAAATGTAATGTCAAGCTATGACAATAAACAAGTTCCTAGTGTCCCCTAGAAAGCATGGGAACACAGTGGCACGCCCGCTTATTTTTTTATTGTTATGTGATCAGGTTTTACCCACGAAAGTACTTACCACCGCTCGATGCAGGCCGCGCTGCAATGTTTACGAAACTTTGAGTCTTTTTTGGACGGTTTTGATAAGATTGCGCGCATAACAGCCGAGTTAATTCTAGGTAACGCGAGCCCCAGTGCCAACGCTGGAATCTTCGTTCACTCATAAATAAATGAAGTTGAGAGTATGGCGGAAGCCAGTCTGGCCGGGATGAAACGTTTTAGAAATGGGATCCGGACACCGACCAAAATGACTATGCGCAAGCCACCCTCACTCTGACGCTGTCATGGAACGGCCGCGCGTCATGCGCACGTCTGAGGACCAGCATGTCTCCCCTAGTCGACTAGAAATAAAGAAGTTGCCCTTGGACAAAAGCGTTTCCGCCACAAAAGTTTGGATAAACCCCACTAGTGACCGTTGGTTAAATAAAATATCGACAAATGAACAATGTGGCAAAAAAAATATGCGTGGTACCAAAACAGCTCCTCAAGATCATGCGTAAAACAGCATGCGGTAAGCCAGACAGTACGACGCATTTCGCGGCAAAAGATGCATCCTACTCAAATGAGAGACATTACAAAAGTATGCTGAAAATTTTAAAGGGACCTTCTATACCTTTTTGTACATTTCATGACAATCCTGTGCCTTTCTGCACCTTTCATAAAAATTCCTTGTCACCTCTGCGACGTGCTATACACGTTCACTTGTGATCCACCTCTAAAAAAGTGGATGTCTAACAAATTTCGCATGGAAATGTTCTCTGAGTGTTCCCATGTAAAATAGATGATGCTAGTGAGCATTCGAAACGACATTAACTCCTTAGTTGTCCAGTTGCAGTTCAAACTTCGATATTTAAACCGTAAACGCCTCTGTCTAAACGAGTGCATTATCAATTGCCCAAGTAGCAGGGGATATTGAGCAGGCTACTTCCTCTGCAGCTTACTGTCTCCTGAAATGCACAAAATTGCTTAAGTGGGTAGAAAATATTTTAAACTGTTCGCCTCTTTACTGGACAATCCATTACAGGGAACACATTGACAAGTGAAACTCGCCAACATCTCACTGAGGCACGCCTCATAAATGGGTGTTAGCTTTTGTTCTTTGAACGCCATAATTGCTTAGTGAAAATGTTACCGAATGTATGCATCAGGTTCATTGACTCTACACTTGGTTCGTGTTGAGCTACGTAAAACACGCGTTGAAGGCGGCAATATTTGTTATAATTTCTGCACATCAATAAACAATGGTCGAGCTGAAGAGACAATCCCTTTCCTTGCATGGAATATAATCGAATGACTAGGTCAAAATGCACTTGCGCGTTCAGCAACACAAGAGTAATGCCTCTCACGCGCTGGCTAATCCTGTCCAGCAGCACAGAACCTGATGCTCCTCAATGCGACTAGGTATCTATACAGCATCAAAATACTTTCCTTTGAAGTTTGTTTTGCACAAAGTGCTGTTGCCTCGCATACGTTATCTTTATCTAACTG
This sequence comes from Rhipicephalus appendiculatus, assembly GCA_030522465.1. Taxonomy (NCBI): domain Eukaryota; kingdom Metazoa; phylum Arthropoda; class Arachnida; order Ixodida; family Ixodidae; genus Rhipicephalus; species Rhipicephalus appendiculatus. Next base: position 2,246 of record JALIZH010004425.1, on the reverse strand, counting down.
ACGGTAAATTTTGTAGATACGGAGCCCATCTGCCAATGATCAGCTCACGGCTGTCCCGCGGGCGCGCGAGGTGGCCGGGCAGGCTCGGCTTGCCAGTCCCTACGTGGGACTGGGTCCGGTGCGCGACCCAGTCGGCTTCCGCATTTTCATACAATTCCATGTCGTTGAAATGCGTGGTGTCTCCTGCTGCTGTCGTTTTGCACAGGCAAATAAAATATAAAGTAGTCCAGCGAGAGAGACCTATGTTGACTTCGTGGACAGGCGTACATGATTTGTACCGTAAGCAGTTCTTAAAAAAATATGTGGCCCGCGATGCAGTTCATTCAGTAAATGGGAAAAAAATATTCTCAGTCAGCGTATTGCGCTTACCTCATTTATAAAATCCATCGAAGCTGATAAATAGCCAAAAGTAATACGTTCTGGTCGCAGTTAAAACGAGCACCCAACATGAGCCAGATATGAGAGCAGTCGACTTGCAATCGCGCGATGTTCCGACAGCGCATGAACACCGCAGGTCATAAAAACAGGTGCGGGGACATAACTCCGCGCGCTTTCCACGCAATGCGGTTTCGTGTAATGGCTTCTTACCACCTGCTGATGACGCCACACATCCTTGAACCCTCATGTAAACCTTGTTTCCGGTGGTTTATTTCTGAAAATGTGGTTTATTTCAAGAAAAAAATGAAAAATGAGTTTACAGCCTAATAAACGACATTGCAAGGATCAGAAGTACCAGCACTGGACGCAGACAGAGTTTTACACAACGCGTTACAAGTAATCGATAACCTGTAATCAATAATACTTTCTTGAAATTTTGTAATATAATCAATTACTTTTTCGAAACTACAACTTTCTGGCTGATTAAAGTACATTTTCTTGTAATTTTTTTTACCGGTAATCAATCACTTTTTTTTTCCAAAATGAAGTTGTAACCAGTCTTCTACAGCAGTTCTCGTCCCGAAAAATATGGGACCATTCTGTAGGGACCTCTCTACAGATATTATTTTCTCAACTTTTCCTTAGTTTTAGGCGTAATTCCTTACCCGAGAGCCAGCAACAGCGGAACGCAACGCTTACGCTTTATGGAGGACATGGGCACTAGCATCGAAGCACTGCGCAACTACAAGCTGGTGCGCAAGTGTGCCTACGCTGTCATACCACCCTTCTCCCCGGAGCATGTATTGAGAGAGTGTTCAATGTAGCAGCTGAGCTCGTAACGAGGGAACATGGAAGAATCAGCAACGGCAACATTGAAAAACCACTTCTCTTGAAAGCTAGCAAAGTGTACGCTATATCACAGAAGCCAGTGTAATACCCATGTTACACAGTGAACCGTGGTTACGACCTAACCACGGTCAACCGCGTTGAACCACGGTTAGTGCCAACCACGATTTGCCGATGTTACACAGCGCAAAAGCGTCCTCGGTTAAGACGGCTAACGGTGTGCGCCTAGCCTCCATGGACGACGCCATTCCCTCGGTTGTCTGCCTAACCGATGTTCCCAAACACGGTTTCCTACAACCGCGGTTAGCGGCATAACCGCGGATTCGCGTACCGTGCAACATAAGCGAACCGCGGTTACACGCAACCGCGGTTACGTTAACCGTGGTTTAAACTGCCTGTGTAACAAGGGTATAAGCCTCACAGCCTTCACGCAAGCCCCCAGTTTTCTCTCTACCATTGAAGCCCCAGTAGTTCGTTGTAGCTTGAGTAAACTTGTGTTATTAGGTTACGGCAATAAAAGTTTGGCGAAAATAGCACAAAAGTAATCGATCATATATCTCTAATTGCTCAGTTACTTTTTTGGGGCTGTAACTGACTACTGTAGTCAATTACATTTTAAATCAAGTAATTGTAATTGTAATCGGTTACTTATTTTCGGTAACGTGTACAAGTCTGGCCACAGAGCAGATAAAGTGTCGAGCAACTAAACTCGAAGGCAGGTATTTTATTCCCGGCCACATCGGCCGCATTTCAATGAGGGCGAAATGAAATAACAACCGTGTACTTAGATTAAGGCGGACTTTAAAGAACCTCAGCTGATGATAATTAATGAGACATCGCAAATTCATATATTGGTATCGGCACGTCAAATTCTATACATTATTATTGCATCAGGAGTTTAAGGGGTAGCAAAAATCATTCGGAGAGAGCGAACACCATGCTGGATAGCAACGTTCGCTGTTGATTCGCACGCGCAAGAAGTTATCATTTATCCTCCCACCGCTTCAGCAGCCGTTTCCACT
>JALIZH010004423.1:0-14674 GCA_030522465.1 Rhipicephalus appendiculatus | reverse complement strand
GTGGCGAAAAGAAGAACCACAAAGGCGCAAAAGTTCTTCAACAACGTCAGCGATAAATTGCCGTCCACGGTCACTGATCACAACCCGTGGAGCGCCGTGACGCAATATGACTCGTTTGAGCAGAAAAGACGAGACGGCGGCCGCCGAGGCAGATGTAAGTGCATACGTTTCCGCATATCTAGTTAAATAATCCACGCACACTATAACATACCGGTGGCCAAATGGGGTCTTAGGAAGCGGTCCGAGCAAGTCGATGCCGACTTTTTCAAAAGGAGAGGTCGGTGGTCAAACGGGTTGCAAATAACCTGCCGGAGCAGTCGTTGTTGACTTGTGGCGCTGACAAACTACGCAGCTGGCGACGTACTGTTTCGTAGTCTTCCAGATTTTCGGCCAGTAAAAGCTCTCACGAAGTCGATGTAGCGTACGTGCGAAACCAAGATGACCAGACGTTATGTCATCGTGCATAGAACGAAGGACGACTGGGCGCAAGCTTTCCGGTACCACTAAAAGCAACGGGAGACCGTCTGCTGAGTGGTTCCTTTTGTACAGCAAGCCATTAGAAATTGTAAAAGGCTTTCCGGGGGAGTCATGCGCCGCTTCCAGTAATGGTTTGAAGACAGGGTCGCGTTGTTGCTCGCTCTTGAAGTTGCTGAGATCTGGGAAGTCGAACGATACTGAAACTAAATAGTCATCAAAGTCATCGTCGTCGACATTGGTGTGCACTGAAGGAAGGCGGGATAAACAGTCGGCATCCGTGTGACAATATATATATATATATATATATATATATATATATATATATATATATATATATATATATATATATATATATATATATATATATTCAATCAAGACACACAAACCTGGTTTTCCGTTTAGGGCTATAGTCTCTGAGAGGGATAGCTGGCAAAATGCAGTGTCCAGTTATCTGCAGAAAAACTTGCAAGGACTCGCTTTGAATGATCCTTATCGTCTAAAGAATTCGATGCAGTTGAATAAGTTTTTTTCAGAGTGTAATCCATGTGCTAGTTACGCTTTCAGCATTGACATTCAGGATTTATTTTATTCTATTCCTCACGACGTATTGATGGTGACGGTGAAGGAATGCATAACTATTGAAAATGATGAGATGAAATTTTGTGAGCAATCCCGTGTCAACGTAGCAGCATTCCTAGAGTTATTATCGCTCTATCTAAGGTCTACTTTTTTATCATGGGAAAATAAGTGTTTCATCCAGCGTTCTGGGATATGCATAGGGTCGTCTGTCGCGCCTATTCTGAGTGAAATATTTTTGAGCAAATTTGACAGGGGAATTGAGCGGCACATTCATGGAATTGCTAAACATATCTTCAGGTATGTAGATGACTTCCTGGTATTCACACATAACACGGATTCATCTCGAGAGGTAGTGAATGTTTTAAAGGTGTTTAAGGAAAATAACATGGGCCTTAGTTTCACTACAGAGCTGCCTAAAAATAACGAGTTGCAGTTCTTGGATTTAAAGTTGGTCTTCAATAAAGAACACATTTGCTGGTGTTACCATCCAAGAAGTGCTAAGCCAGTGCTAGATTACGCGTCCGGGCACTCTAAGTTAGTAAAGAGGGGTATAGTCAAATCTCGTCTCATGTCAGCTTTGCAAAAATCCTGTGTTCATCTTATTAGTGGTAGTTTCAAGACTCAGTTGGAGAAATTCCAGAAGTCAGGTTACCCCACGCAGTTAATTTTCTCGGTCTGCACGCTCTTGGCCAGAGAAATAAAGTGCAGTAAACAGGGAGCCAGTTCAGAGACAAAGAAGCGCGGGAAAATGGCTGTCATTCCATATGTGCACAAGCTGGCGCACAACTTGAAACATGTTGGCAGTAGGTACAGCGTAGAAGTTAAGTTTTCGGCTAGAAACAAACTGGCAAGCCTGTGTCCGTGCGTTAACAAAGAAATGGTTTTAAAAGCTTGCTCCGTGAAACACCGAAACATGTTTGTGAAATGCGCAAAGGGCGTGGTTTATATGATACTTTTTTCTTGTGGCAAAGTCTACATTGTACAATCTGGAAGATGCGTGAATGATCGACTTAGAGAACACCACGCATCTATCAAGGCGTCAAGCAACACCCATCTTGCAGTGCACTGTAAAAACTGCGGATGTTACCCTGTGTTCAAAGAAACAGAAATCATTTTCAGACATAATGATCAGTTGACTCGCGAATTAGTAGAATCTTACCATATCCGCAAGAGGGGACATGACTGTGTCAGTCAAGCCACTATTGTGCTACACGATAAAGAATACGCGTATGTAGACACGTAGTGATCCAATATCTCGTGAATAACATGTAACGCAGGAAATACTTGTAATCCCGATACGAGTATTTTGTTATGTATACTTATATATTTTGTTGTTGCACCCTTCTCTGTTGCACATGCGCAAAGAACCGCGTATCTGCTTATTTATACGTTTTCTGTTTAATAAAACATCAGTTGTGAGTGTAAGCGCTGTCCTGTCTGCTACTACTTGTGTGTGTCTCGGTGCGCTTCGACAAAGTCATCAAATATGAACGTAAACCAACTCACCCAACTTGCCATCTTGCTGCAATATATAAATATATATATATATATATATATATATATATATATATATATATATATATATATATATATATATATATATATATATATATATATTGTTGAATTTAGAACAAGCAGGAATTCGAACAGTCTAGGTGCTTGTCCTGTGTCCTCCTTTATCTTGTGTACCGTCTTTTTGCGCTGCCTTTTAAACCATGAAGTTCAACTAACTCGCCCAGTTTTGTACGCTGTTGCAGTCTAGGTGCTTATTGTGGAATCTTCGTGAGCAACAGCCATAAAAACGTAGTTACTCTGCCTGCTTGCCAGCGCGTCGGATCATATCAGGCTGGTTGGGCGGACTCGTCATCCGCCACAGGTGTCCGTAATAATTTCCACGCTTATGCATTGTACCCCTTAGTTATAAAAGACGTATATGTGTCTCACATTACTCGGGAAACAGATGCTGCAGTGGTGTGTCAAGCAAGATCGTAAGCGCGTCTATTGTCATTATGGCATCAACAGGCAGGAGGTGGTATTTCACCATTAGATTTAAAATAGATGCGCCGTAATCTCTCTCAGTGTGCGCAGTACTGATTCCTTTATAACATTTCGTTAGCGTTCGATCTCTGGCATATAGAATAGTGTATTCGGCATTATGGTGATTGGTGTCTCTGTTCTCCGTAATATAAGGGCTATTCAGCTCTCGTGAAGTAATGCCAGAAAAGTTACTAGCACAATTTATGCGTGGATCACTACAATTAGAGTTACATTTCTTACAGTTAAGCGACGCAGTCGCTGCGATATCGGGTGTCCCAAGCTAAGCGCTCCAGGGGCTACACGGACATTCGAGCGCGCGCTTCGTGCCGAAGTATTAGTTGAAAGAAGCTCCGTCCTCTTCCTCTTGCTCCGTATTCCGTCCTACCCACATTCTCTGAAGTTTTTTTCTTTCTGTTAATCGTCCAGCCAGTCAACCTTTTCGAACAAAAAAAAACGTGGCTCATATAGTAGTGCTCGCGTAGCACTGGTACTTGTACAACATATCCAACATATAACTGATACCTCTACAAAATAGCACTCTGATGACCGCATAACAGATCAAGGTCTTATTACGTAAGCGCCATCAATACATCGGCTGATGCAGCAGGGTTGCCGTAAAAAAATTGTACTCATTTTGCATTCAATACAATGAACTGCTAGAATATTTCACAATGGAAATTTTTTTGGTAGCGGGGCAGCCTTTCGAATTTTGCAAAATGTTGTCTTAGTGTGGTTTGCCAGAAAAACTATTCTGACAGTATGTTTTTTGCTTCCTATATTCAAAAGAGGTGTTTGTGTAAGGTGTTCCAGGTTTAATTACCCCGTTCAGCGACGGTGGCTACGTTTGTGTACAAAACTTGTTTGCACTGATTCTGACGACTTGTGGCCAAAGGAGAGGAATATGATATCATTTGACAAATTGAACCGTCTGCATCGTCAATATGTCTTGGCTTAACCTCAGTGTGCTGCGTATGACCGTAGCTGATCAACTTGATGAAGCACCACGAAGTTCGATGGGACGTTCGACGTGCCGCGTACAGAGCCAACATGAAAAGTACTAATTTTCTTTTCTCGAAATGAGCGAAACCAAAAACTTATTGTGCACGCATGTGATGTTTACCTTCTAATTCTTTTTATGTCGGAATGGAACATGACTGACTGCAGAATAATTAACTATTTAATTATATCTGATTACTATTGCTTACTGAAACTCGCATGAAACAACAGTACTTCATTTTTCCTCCTTGGAATGTAATTGAGGTCCTTGCAATTATGGTATGTGAACTTGAAACACACGTCTACAGTGATTCATAATTCTGGCCAGAATGGGGTAATATTACTGCAGCTTTCCTACCGTATATGTCTCCAGAAATGCTGCCAATGTGTTTTGTTTTTGCATGTTCTTCTTTTTAGTATTTCGACATGTATAAATACCTGAGTAACGAAGGTGCATTTTGCGATAAAAATATTTGCAGGCCACTGATGTTTCCATTGTAAAGATAATCAATCATATATTTAAGAAAATAGTTTCGGTTCCCGATGAGACGATATTTATACCAAGTGGTGTTCCATGCAAAAATTATGTTTACACGTTAGACGAAAGGAAATGAGTAGTTCTCTTTATTTTGCAGCAACTTCGCACATTCAAATTTTTGTTTTAAAGAAGAAAATATTTTTTGAAGTTCTGCATCGGTGGTAACGGGGAACAACAACGTGAAAACTGCTAAATGACCAAATGGAATAATAGAGGTCGATGGGGAATTTCAAAAATATTTTCGTCCTTGAAAAAATTGTAATGGTAATACGTGTCATATAGGAGCTGTCTTTTTAAAATGCGAATGCATTTCTTAGTCGGGCTATGTCAGGCATCCGGCGTTGGCGTTGTCCGCGGCGGCCTCGGCAGGTGTTATAGTGAGTGGAGAGGAGGAGCGCGCTCTGGTGCGTGAGGGCGCTCGCATCGCGGGAGCTCGGCGAAGCTATATGAAAAAAAAATTAAAAAAAGAGGAAAAAAGAACAAAAAATTAAAAAAAAAACAAAAAAAAAACGGGAAAAAAGCAAAAAAAAAAAAAAACAGGCGCTGCGCCGTGCTCCCGACTGGGCTGCAGAAATTAGGCGCCTTTTCCTTCTTCGAACCACAACCACCATATATAAATGGAGTGAAGCGCGCGCGAAATGCATTCGCATTTCCTCACGATTCCCTTCGGGAAGGTGGGGGGCATTTTTTTTCTTTCGATTGAGGCTTAAAGCTGCTTTTAATCGTAACACATGGTGTAAACTGCGACTCAATGGGGACAAAAACGATTTTTTTTTAATTCGCAATTTTTTGCGTAAAATTTATTAACTTCAATTCTCAAAAATGTTTCCACTGAAAATGTGCCTTCTGCTGAAGAAGTATTCATTACTCATATAATTGTACGTAGCGCAACATCATAAAAGAAAAAAAATGGCAGCAAAGAACAAATTGGCAAAAAAGCTGTAGGCGTATATGGCAGAAAAATCTGCAGTAATATTATTGAGCTTCAAACAACGTACACAAAAGGCCTTTGCTTAATATGTAAGCTAAATTTGGTTTTGAAACAAGAACCGACCCTCTCAGAATATGTTTTCTTGCAAACCACATTCAGACGATATTCCACGAAATTCGCATTTCTCTCACGCTACCAAAAAAATCTTTCTCTCCAAAATAATAAAAGTGATTCACTGTTTTCAGTGCCCTAAATATGTACTTTTTTTTTCGGGGAAACTTGAGATGGCCTCCAGAATGGCTGGGCCATTTGGCGTGAAATGGCTCTAGAGGAACAACCTTAAGCCTTATTAACATTTTTGCGCGGGCAAGTTCATACGAAGGCGTACACACTACCTTTGGGCGCTAAAACAACAGGCTTAGTGAGAAAGGCGGCGGACAGACAGAGCGCCAAGTGTGTTCTTGTGTTTCTGTCTTCATCATTTTGTTAGCTCCTAAAAGTCTTGTTTACTTTTGCCGCAATTATAAGGTGCCGCGCTGGTTCATTGAAAGACAAAGCGCCGAGTTCTTATTGTTATTGGGAGATTATAGTTTATTGTAAGTAAGTTTTTAAACGAATGTCCCAGCTTTCCGGTAAGCGCGAAGCAATAAATGCGATTGAAACCAAGCGAACGCTCATACCAAGAAAGTGCAACAGCTAAATATAGTAGCATGCTACCAGGCTTAATTACTAAGCCAACTGTAATAAAACCAAATGTGAGCCAGGGGCAACTAAGCGCAGGTGTAACAAATCACCCCACAGCGTCCAGTGAAGAGACCATCGCGATATCAATCACTTTATCGCAGTTCGAGTGCTCAGACCAGCACGTATCGCTGCTGTAGCCGGAGGGAGGGAAGCGGTTGACAACCCCTCTCTCACTCCCGAAGGTAGTTACGCTTTATGATTACTAGCTTCTAATAAGCATGCTAATTTTGCAGCCCGCTGCAATGCTCTTGAGACGTGCAAATAGGTTCCACCCTGCAGGTTTGCTTGGGCGCAAGTGGTGTCTGCCGCTTCTGGCCTCATATGATCCTTAATTTGTGTGGGAAATACGCAGGCTGGCCGTGCATACTGCGTCGGCTGCTGCCCTGCCCCATTTAAAGCTGTCACTTTCTTGCATCGGCGTTGATTTCAATACCGTTAAATAATAAAAAAACGATTCTCATTTTGTTTTGACGTTTGCAAACCAGTGACCAACCAAGAAACTTCAAAGAAGGCCACGTCAGTGGTTACGAAAAATACGCGACGCATTGCGCACAGCTTTGAACACATCAAGTTGGATCACAGGCGGTGTGCGGCGAGTTGCTCTCAGGAAGCTCAGCAACATGCAGGACTATGTGGGAAGCCCTAACCAGCGACTGGACCCTGCCAAGATCGATAATTTTTATGGTAAGCACTTAATACAAAATAATAATATGAATCACGCGAGAAATATCCACGAAACGTCTTGTAAGCGTCATTTGTATACTTCGGGTTGCGTAAAATTGATGTCTCGCGTGAAATGCATCACATACGCCGAGAGAACGCTGCTGTTTTTTTTTTGTTATTTTTATTTCAGAATTCTGCGCAAACTGATTTTGGTAGTGCATACAACCCAATAAGTAAAAGCCATTAAATATTTTGACATAACCACTTTTTTTCAGTTCAGTTCAACTTATTCGGTCACTGCGCTCTTGCAGACGCTTGGCTTCTCCTAGGGTGCAATGTATATACGCAATGGTGTGTCATGCACCACGATCCCCTCGAAAACTGCAGGAAACTTAGAGTGAAACGTAGAGAAAAACATTTATCCAGTTCTCTATTTTCCAGTAATGTATGAGAATTGCCGAATCGAACCACTTCATAGTGATTCTAAAGCACACAGCTATCTCAACGGTGCAGTCTGGAGATTTAGGTCACGATTGCAAATTCTGAAAACCTGAATTCGCGGTTCGAGCTCGTTGCAAAATGTGCACTTTTTGAATTCTGGCTCAGAGAAACCAGATTAGGTGGTCCATCTCAAACATTAGCCTACATCAAAAATGAAGTTGCACTGGCCGCGCAGGACAGCGACGCTGGTCGATCCAGTGGCGTTTTTTGGCTATCTTAGGTTTCAACTTAGCACAAATATTACTGGGCTCAACCTTGGCTGTTGCTAAACTGATACTTGTCTACGGCTATTACCACGCTATAACTTGGCTCGGTCTAACTGGGCTTATGTTAGGCTTTCTTTTTGGTTGCGGCAATTGCATCAACCAGTTTCGCTGTTGGAACACTTGGACGACAATTGCAAGCTTCAACATTTTATTAACCTTCTTGCGATGGAAGGAAATGAAAGAAAAAAAAAAACGTGTAGAAATCAAAGATGAAAAATAAATTTTGCTTTAGTGAAGAGTTTTTTTTTAATGAATAAAATCGTATCATTACTTTCAATTCAATGGGGTTCTTTCATTTTACTAATCACACGAGTAAGACATAACTTGAAGGTGACTTCACCGAATGACAATAAAATCAGAGCCGAGATAGAAATGGCCCAACATGGATAAGTATGCCCATATAGTTTCATTTGGATGACATTTGGACGACAATTGCAACCTTGAACATTTTATTAACCTTTTTGCGATGGAAGGAAATGAAAAAAAAAGACGTACGGAAACGAAAGATGAAAAAAAATTTCGCTTTATTTTAGAGTTTTTTTTTAATGAATAAAATCGTACATATCGATGAAGTGGATGAGCTTGAAAGACGAGGACAAAGAAGAGACGGGAGTGTGTGTCCCGTCTCTTCTTCATCCTCGTCTTTCAAACGCATCCACTTCATCGACATGCAGAACCAACTGACCCAACTAAGTGCATTGACAAAATCGTACCATTACTTTCAAATCAATGGGGTTCTTTTATTTTACCAATCACACGTGTAAGAGATAACTTAAAGGTAACTTCACCGAATGACAATAAAATGAAAGCCGTTACAAATGGCAAAAATGGATAAGTATGCCCATCTAGTTTCAAGGAAGGCAAGTATGACGAGTGTAGTCTTCAGTAGTTCCGCGCGGCACGAAGTTTTGTTGATGACGTGTACTTTTGCCATCGGTCATTTTGTTAGAAAATCTCATGAGTAAACAAGTCCGTGATGGTCAAAGGGTTACATTTTACCCCCGCCCCATACAGTTACATGACCATTTATCTGCTAAGCGAACTCTTTATTGCCGATTACCAATCATAGCCGTCGCCTTCATCGTTCTCTTGCCGGAACATCTCTCCGTCCCCATCGCTGCTACACAAGGACTCTTCGTCATCAAACGTTTCCTAGGTGACACCAATTTTAATCTGGCACAATTTATGATCTGCTGCTGCGCGGCGCATGCGCGGCTCAGCGCAACGTCACTAAGCTGCCACGGTTATGAGGCGTGGCGGCTCCTCCGCCGGCTTCGGGGGGATGCGGCTTCATCGTATCTGCGGCTTTGCGTGACGTCACGGTAGCGAGGCACGTCCAGGCCACGTGCTGCGCAGCTGTGACGGTTGCTATGCCAATTGTGCGGCTAGGTTTTCTCCGGAAGACAGCAGTTTGCCTGCTTTGACTGACAGCTTCGCTGTTAGAAAACGCTTCAATGATCTTGCGATGCCTACGGCTGTCAGGATAATTTATCCCACCTCAATACTCTGCTGCACACTATAGGAGCCAAGCATCACAATTGCTGTATCATATGCGTTCAGTTTCCGTACTAACTAGTAGAGGGAGAGCAATGTGATCAACCCTTGTGACGCTTACTTGCATTACATCCTACAGATACAGTGCCGAACGTGGACACAAACAGGTTTTTCAAAGCGTATAGGTCAGCATTACAAGCATGGGCGCATCGATCGTGGAAAGACGACAAGACATACATCTTTGACGAAACGAAAGTGAACGCTTACTATGTAATAAATTTGAACAAAATATTGATTCCCGCAGCTGTGCTTCAGCATCCATTTTTTAATGTCGAAGGTCCTCCTGCTTTGAACTACGGCGGCGTTGGCATGGTGAGTAATGTTTGATATATACAAATACAGTGATAATGGGACGCGTTTATTTACATGCTGAGAAATACAGATGTACAGCTCAGAGGAAAAGAAGTTCGCGAAGCCTCTCGCGAGCCGGTCCAGCTTCGTCCTTCTCCTCTTGCTCTAGTCTCTGCTAGCACGGTTCAATTCGCCGTTCAGCAATACTGACAGTTGGGCGAGTTGGTATGTGTTCATGATTAAAAACGGCGCAAAAGAACACGAAACACAAACGAAGGATACACGAAGACAGGCGCCGGACTCTCAACTAATCTTTATTCACGTCGACTCACACTTATGTACATGCACGTGGTCACACAAACAATGCAAAAGTAAAAAATTGGCCGCGTATCTGCGTGCTTCGCTGCAAATGTCGTCGAAAGACGATAGTCTTGTGCCGACTGCACTGCATGAGCGGCATGAGTACCACAATTTAATAGCCGGGCTAGCCGCTGGGCTCGTTTTTCGGACGTTTTCCGGGCGCGCTTAGACGGACGCCGGCGTTTCTCCGCTGAAATTTGGTCGTCGGTCTTTTCTCTGCGTTCTCTGATCATGTCTTGTAGAGTGGGTCGTATTTCATCAAGCGGCCATATATGTTTTGCCTTGCCTGAGACAGCGCTCTTCTACGATGAATCAGCCGCATCTGGCTGGCATTGATAAAACAGAAGAGGACGCCATCTACAGCGCTACCGGGGAACATCGGCTTGTGTTGAACAATGCTGCTGCCAGGTGGCAGCACCACAGCCAGCCACAGCGTCGAAGTTAAATCACTGGGCGGAGACTTGTTTTGTACACAGCAGCGCCGCGTAATAAACACTAGGATCTTTATAATTACGTATCTATAGATTTTGTTTTAAAGGAACACTGTGAATAGTACTAAGGTATTGATGTTGTGCCTCAGGTATGCGTAACATTTGATTTTTTAATTGCCCACGCTCACCCGTATGAACACATGCTTCTTGGTCATGATTGGAGGTCGTAAGGCAGGGGGTTAAAGTTTGACCAACTAGCTCAATCGTGTGACGTGCCGACAAACAGACACACGGACAGACAGACAGACAGACAGACCAAAATTTCTCCGTTTAGGTATCCCAAGAAAGACTATCGTCTTTAAAAACACAGGCAGGGGTTATCACCCTAACCCACTCAAATACGAAACTTCTTTTTGCTGTAGGGCGATGGATGGAGCGCTGATACATGATTTGTTATTATGAATGTGCAAAGCCTCTATTATATCGCATAGGGTCTAGGATCGCCCCTATCCTTAGCAATGTTTTTCTAGGATGTGTAGATGAAGGTATTGAATGGATTATAAAACGTGAGAACATTAGAATCTTCCGTTACGTAGACGATTATCTAGTGCTCACAGATGAAAGTCGTTGCTCAAGAACAATGAACGAGATTTTAGAACTGTTCAAGCAGGAGGGTATGGGCCTAAAGTTCACGCATGAGGTTCCGGAGCAGCAGAAATTAAGATTTCTTGATTTGGCACTTTTCGTGACGCCTGGTCATCTATGTTGGGAATATTGGCCACGCTCCAAAAAGGGGCTTCTAATAAAACTTCATTTGGGCCTAGTTGGTACATATTCCTACACTAAAAATTCACAGCGCAAAACACCCAAGACACCCCACTCCGTGTGTGTCGCTCGTGTGTGTCTTCTTTTCTATGTGGGCCTTCTAAGTTACTCGTCAGCCCACTCCAAAGTAGTAAAGGACGGCATTGCAACTTCATGCTTGAGGTCGGCTGTCCAGAAGTCATGTTATCATAGAATTACGGAAAGTGTGTTTAGACAAGTGGGTCGGTTGGTGTGCGCGGGTTTTCCGGAACATGTAGTAGCCAGAGCATGCGAAAAGTTAATCAGATCACTGAAGTCTGAAGGGAACGGAGACAAGCAAAACAAAAACCCGGAAAGTAATAAGAAAACAGCTGTAGTACCCTATGTGCATAAACTGTCGCACGGGTTGAAGAACGTGGCAGGCCGATTTGATGTTAAAGTGGTTTTTTCAGTGCCTAATCAGCTGGAACGAATATGCGCACGTGTCAGCAAGAAGGCAAAAGAAAGGAATAAGAATAAAACGGCAGGATGCGGTGTTAACCACCGATCCCGAGCTACTGACTGCGCAACGGGGGTGGTGTACAACCTTCCCTTGTCTTGTAACGCTGTATACATAGGACAAACCGGAAGGTGCGTGAATGTTAGATTAAGTGAACATGAGACCAATTATCGCACCGATGGTCTATCACATATAGGCGCGCACTGCAAAGAGTGCGGGTGCGCTCCTCAATTTGAAAAAACCACCATCATCGCCAGGAATAATAAACAGACAACTCGCGAGATAATAGAGGCTTTGCACATTCATAATAACAAATCATGTATCAGCGCTCCATCCATCGCCCTACAGAAAAAAAAAATTTCGTATTTGAGTGGGTTAGCGTGATAACCCCTGCCTGTGTTTTAAATGCGAAGCATTTCTTAGCGAACTTCGGTGACTTAGAGCGTATCTATCTATCTAGCTATCTATCTAGCCGCCTACGACTTTGTGCTCTCCTGGCCATATCGTTAATGGGATTTATACCAAATTTGGTATGGCATAACATGACTGTATGACGAACATAAATGGCTGGTCATATCATGAAACTCATGATTAACTTATCATGAAAAGTATGATTTACATGCCACGCTCATGGCACGCTCGCGGCCCTTTCGTTAGCTTGATATACACCAAATTTGGGATTGAGTGACGTGACTGCATGACAAACATAAATGACAGGTGGTAATATGCAAATAATAACGTGCATGTCATGAAGGACATGATTTACATGCCCCGCTCATGGCGCGCTCGCGGCCGTTTCGTTAGCTTGATATACACCAAACTTGGTATTCAGTGACGTGACTCTATGAAGAACATAAATGATAAGTAGTAATATGGAAATCATGACATGTCATGTGTGACCTAACTTGCATGCCCCGCTCATGCTGCGCTCGCGGCTGTTTCGTTAGCTTGACAGGCACAAAATTTGGTATTGAGTGACATGACTGTATGACGAACATAATTGACAATTGGTAATATGGAAATCATGACATGTCATGAGCGACATGACTTGCATTCCACGCTCATGGCGCGCTCGCGGCCGTTTCGTTAGCTTGACAGGCACAAAATTTGGTATTGAGTGACATGACTGTAAAACGAACATAAGTGGCAGGTGGTAACATGAAAATCTTGGCATGCGTGTCATCTACAAAGCAATTTACATGCCACGCTCATGGTGCGCTTGTGTCCAGTTTGCTAGCTTGATATACACCAAAATTGGCAGTGCGCGATGTGACTGTATGACGAACATCAATGACAGGTCCTATCATGTAAGACATGACATGCAAATTATGTAAAGCATGATTTGCTCCTTCCTGGCTGTTTCGCATTACATCGATTCGCACAGTGCGTGGGATCTGCCGGCTTTTTTTTACTTTTGCATTGTTTGTGTGACCACGTGCATGTACATAAGTGTGAGTCGACGTGAATAAAGATTAGTTGAGAGTCCGGCGCCTGTCTTCGTGTATCCTTCGTTTGTGTTTCGTGTTCTTTTGCGCCGTTTTTAATCATCAATTCGCCGTTAGCATACAATGCCTACGGAACGAATCAATTAGAATGTTGACGGTTATAAGGCTTAATGCGCGCGACGCGCGTCAGATGTGTTTATCGAGAAGCTGCGACAAGTGGCCGTGATGCTAGCGATCACGTATGTAACGTCACTGAAGTGATCTAAAATTGAAAGTGGTCCGGACTAGTGATCCACGTACTTTTGGCGCAAGCCACATTTGCGAACTGGTGTCCACAACCCCACCAGGTTGCGACGTGCTTCATCAGCGCGGTATAAATACTTGGACACCGGTGTTCCCATACAGAGATTAAAACGCAGATTAGTGTCTAGACAACTGCGAGGATAGCGAGCGTAGAGAAGAAAAAAAGGTGTGCATGTTGGGCATGTTGGGCTAGCATAGTGAAACACACAGCGCAAATAATGACGGGGACACCGGAAGAGAAGACACACAGCGCTGATGTGTGTCTTCACACATCAGCGCGATATTCACACACCACGCTTCAAGACACACAGCGCTGATGTGTGTCTTCGAGGACATGCAAGATGGATTAGGCCGGGCGCTGCAGTCGCGTGATGCTTTGACGTTGGCATCGTTCGCAACCCGCCACGTATATTTACGTGTCGCCTCGCATCTTTTGTCAATATAAGCTTTGCTGGATGCCGTGAAAAGTCCTGGCGAAGCCCATGTGTCCGTAAGTTGTGTCATAGTGGGCGAACCGAAAAACGTGAACACGTAGAGAGCGTGGAACTACCGCAAAGTAGACGGGTGCCTCTGCCGGCGCTATTCCTGTATATGCCATTGCTGACGTCGCGAACTACACGAAAGAACTTCGGCAATTGGCGCGGCCATCCGCGGAGGCGAACACAGCATATAAGCAACCATCCTCGGGTTGACACCAGGGCAGTTAGCGCAAAGGTCGAACCGGTGTCAATATTAATTACAGCGTTTCATGATGCACTAGATATTTACCGTATTGTTTTCTTTGTCACTTCGCGCCTGCCGCCATAATACGCGGATATAATTCGGACAGAAAATGAAAATTGAGAGGTTTAAATGGGCAAATGTTGGCTATGTTTTATCTACTGTGCATATCTGTCAAGATCAAATAAGATTACATTTTGGAATAATGTTCTTCAATGTTATCTCTATTACAGATAATTGGTCACGAGATGATGCACGGTTATGATGAGAATGGCGTCAAGTATGATGCCGACAGCAATCTGCGAAATTGGGCAACACCCGAGTTCCTGAAAAAAGTTCACCGAGAGGGTGCTTTGCTTGCGAGAGTCGCACAAAACTGTCGTGAGTGTGCGTTTCTTCATCTGGTAGGCTAATGGGAGCTGAAGCAATATCGAATCTGTTGAAAAGAAAGGCATGTGCTAATATACGGGATGGTGATAATATTTAGGGTACATTTACAAGTTTATGAAGACCAAGAAAAGATCAGTTCCACAAT
>JALIZH010004422.1:0-50096 GCA_030522465.1 Rhipicephalus appendiculatus | reverse complement strand
CAGGACGAGCGCGAACTAACAACGTTAACAACGTTTGTACGGTTGGCTGGAAAATCTCCCGGAAATCGAAATTTCTGTGCGTGATCTGGTCGCATTGACAAAAATCCAGCTCAATCCGATCCAGGCTTCTTGCGAAACCATCGCATTTTAATGTAAACGAATTTAGGAGGCGTTCATGTAAACGCACAGTATAGAATCTCGGTGATGGGAAAGCGGCAGATACTAATTCGCGAAATTCCCCAGTCCACTGGGTCCAAAATTCAGATGTTCCGAACACTTTTTCTCATCGCGTCGGGTGATACGAACTTTGGTACCGAAACCATCGAGGCTGAGAGCAGCGTGCTGGAAGCTTCGGAAGTAGGCGCGCGGCCAGCGCACGCACTGTCAAAACTGTGCTTATCGTTTGCCACTACTGTTGGGCGCGAAACCGCTTTCGCTCTTGGCACGATCATTTATGGCGACGACGAAACTGACAGAACTGCGTTAGTGCACGCGCGTCCAACGCTCTACCGGTCCACGCGACGCTGCTTTCCGCAAACGCTGCGGACAAAAGCGCGGCAGATGCGATCGTAGATAGCAAAAAATGCCCCCCACCTCCCTGAAGGGAATCGTGAAGAAATGCGAATGCATTTCTTGCGCCGAGAGTACACGGCGTAGTAATTTTAATTCGCCTTCACCGACTTCTGCCATCGCCTTGAGAGGCGCCCAGCCAGCGAACGGTTGAGAGTCAGGCGCGAGCGGACGGGAGAGTGGGGCGCAGGGAGGAGAGAGAGTGAACGGCGAGAGAATGAGCGGCGAAGCACTGCACCTACCCTCTCCTACACTCTCTCGCACCACATGCTCCGGTTGCTAGGGGCGAGGATAAGCGCGCGCGCCCGCAGCTGTTGCTATGGGAGAGGGAGTGAGAGCGGAGAGATAACACCTGCCGGCGCGCGGAGAACGCCGCCTGACATAGCCCGACTAAAGGCTGGTTCACACCGAAGGCGGAGCGGCAAAGCAGGAAAGCGGGCTTTTCGAAGCGGCGAGGCGGGTAGTGCGCGCACCTGTTCAGACCGCACGCCGCCTTTGGCTGCCCGCGCGGCCGAGGAGGCGGGGACTAGCGGGGCATCGCGCGCGTGTCGCTATCACGTGGCACTGCTTCTTCCGAAGATACACCAGCGCCACCGCCGCAGCGCGCTCTGACTGGCTGCGGCAAAGCGGCGATATTGGGCGGGCGGCAAAAAATTGGTCCGGGAGCAATCGGACTTGCCGCCTTGTTTTCCGCCCGCTTTCGCCGCCTGGAGAGGAGGTTTTCCCCGCTTTCTGCCTTGCCGCTTTCTGCCTGCCTTCGGTGTGAACGAGCCTTAAAGGCTGGTTCACACAGAAGGCGGAGCGGCAAAGCGGGAAAGCGGGCTTTTAGAAGCGGCGAGGCGGCTAGTGCGCGCACCTGTTCAGACCGCACGCCGCGTTTGGCTGCTCGCGCGGCCGAGGAGGCGGGGCATCGCGCGCGTGTCGCTATCACGTGCGCGATAGCGACAAAGATACACCAGCGCCACCACCGCGCCACCTGCCGCAGCGCGTTCTGATTGGTTGCGGCAAAGCGGCGACCTTGGGCGGGCGGCAAAAAATTGGTCCGAGAGCAACTTGCCGCCTCGTTTTCCGCCCGCTTTCGCCGCCTGGAGAGGAGGTTTTCCCCGCTTTCCGCGTTGCCGCTTGGCCGCTTTGGCCGCCCCGCCTTCGGTGTGAACGAGCCTTAATAAATGCATTCGCATTTAAAACGACGTATTTTGAAGGCACGCGCGCGGCCAGCGCACGCGGATTGAAAACGGAACTACCGTTTGCCGCAGCCGCCGCGCACGAAACCGCGGTCTCTGCGACGCGATCATCGAAAACGACTACGAGCTCCGAAGGCACGCGGCTTACGCAGCGGTAGATTAAACCTAATAACGACGTAAAAAAGGCTAGAGGCGTTTTGGCGTTCCTGTCGGTCTTCGCTTCAAACTATGGTGGAGCGGCACTTATTTTTCAGTTGGCCTCAAGCGAAGCTTTGACCCGCGCTTTCATGGCAGCCAGCTGCGCCGTGCCTTATTGGTCCGTTCACGTGTGTCCCAGAAAGACATACGCGAGTTCTTTTGACAGAAATAGATGTTTTGACTTATATCGTGGCTTGAAAATCGATTTTGCTAGTTTTTTGATGATACGAAATTTCGAGCGATACAAATATTGGCTCCCCCTGAGATTCGCACCTTCTACTGTAGTTAAGAAACCCTACCCTCGTCGTGTTCGGCCACTCCAAGCCATTATAAAAGGCGCTGCGCCGTGCTCCCGACCGGGCTGCAGAAATTAGGCGCCTTTTTCCTTCTTCGAACCATAACCACCACCATTATAAGGCCGCCAGCCGATGTTTACGCTTGCAAGGTTGTTCAGGACCCCCCCCCCCCCCATTTTGTTTTCGCGATGTTTTCTTTTTATTGGTGAGAAGAAAATGGCGGCAGGGGGGAGGGGGTATATCGGTGCGTCACCCCCCCCCCCCCCCCCCCCGTTGCGAAAATCTTCCGGATTCAGAATCCTTGAACTTGGCAGGTATGAACTCAGAGTGCAAAAATTGCAGTGTTAGTTTTGTCTTTTCTAGGTTTCTATAAATCTATTGCTTTTGAGCAAAAGAATGCGAACGCTGTGTTTATTGGAATGTCATGCAATACCGTCAAGCACAAAAGACGCGCAAAAAGAGCACACACAGGACGAGCGCAAACAGCGTTCACAGCTCGACACTTACAGCGCGCTACTCAAACACAAAGAAGGACGCACGAAACGTACACACAGATATACATAGAACGAGCGCGAAGAACTTTCACACACGATTGCTACTTCGCTGTGTTTGATCATCGCGCTCCTTTCGCAAACGGGGCCGCTGCAGCGAGCGAACTGATCTTCGTACGCTCTGTAACTTCAACACAAGCTTTCCGGTGAAAGCGCAAGGTGTACAAACTTCTCTTAGCATGACGTTTCACTGACGTCACATGTTAGTGCCAATGGTGGCCGGTAGTGCCGCATGGTCGCTTAGCAGCCCGAGAAAACTGCGATTTCAAACGGGCGTCATTAATTATAGACTGAATATGGCGCCGAAATATTTGGGAATCGGCATGTCTAATACTTATTAAAGCAGTGGAAATTACAACCAGGCAGCTTCATTTTCTTTTCACGACCGCTTTAACTGCGCTTTATTAAGCCGATTCGGCGATATCTCTGCTTCGTGCAGTACTTGTAGTATCGAAGGTACATGTACCTTTGACATTATATCGTATGCTCGTTCGGTATCTTGTATCAGTATTGCGATACATATCTCAAGACGAATATTTGTCTGTCCGATACATTCAATAATATATCGTGCATCTTAAGATACAAGCTACTGCTATCGCAAGACCACCGTGCGAAAGAATAAACGTTGGTTGAACTCCGCTTCTCAAGCTAATACCGATGCCATCACGTTATGTGAACTGAACTAAAGACCACAGTCTTATCTTTCTGGCAGTCTTCCGGCGAGGTCAGGCGATCAGGTCCGCGCGTCCCTATTGGTGGAGCAGAGTCACGTGTTGGCGCTCGCGCCATTTCAACCACAAACAAGCGCGCGAACGTACACGCGCAACCAACCTTTTGTTGTCTCGATTTTTCTTTTTTTTTACTTTTTAGTTATGCCGCTGCCACTGGCACTATACTCCATCTCGCAACTACCTTGCAGCACTGCCGAAGCTACGAGGAGTACACAGGCAGTGTCCTTGCGCAGCACATAATATAGTTCCGGGCTTAACTCTCATTATCAACGAGGTGCAGGGGCTTTAGTTGTGCTTCTCGCATGACGTGTTACAGCGATACGTGGCACGTAAAGCCCTTAGCACATGCACTGCGAAATTTCTGAAATAATGCAGAGATGACCGGCTGGTAACTGTAATAACCACCCTAACCGCGATGACGTACAGCAACATGGCAGCCCCCCATACACCCCAGACCCTCCGCTTCCATCCGAATTCGTGCTTCTTACTGGCTCTCTGCCCGGACGGCAAGAAAAAAGTGGCATAATCTGTCATCGCTTAGTCTAATCTAACGCTGAGGGCAAAGCATCAGGTATCTTTTTTCGCTATTATTTATATCGCTGGTTTGTTTTGATGCTGCTAGGACTACCGAGGTGGTACCGAGCTGTAAAAGTGGTTTGTGGCGCGATTTTGTACGCATTCCAAATAAGCACGGGGGTGTGTCCGTGCTTAACGTCACAAACACGTGACTGTCGTGAGCGCACGTTCCGATCCAAGTCAAGCCGTCTGACAGCCATTACAATCCATGCTTATCGGTTTCGACGGTCTGTGCTTAACGTCACAAACACGTGACTGTCGTGAGCGCACGTTCCGATCCAAGTCAAGCCGTCTGACAGCCATTACAATCCATGCTTATCGGTTTCGGACGGTTCTCGGCACCGTCCGAAACCGATAAGCATGGATTGTAATGGCTGTCAGACGGCTTGACTTGGATCGGAACGTGCGCTCACGACAGTCACGTGTTTGTGACGTTAAGCACGGACACACCCCCGAGCTTATTTGGAATGCGTACAAAATCGCGCCATTGATGTTAACTGAGCAGATGTCGCCACAACATTAGCGTCGGTGATGCGCTGACGATGCGAAACGCCCTGAATGTCTATATTGTTTCCTGTGCCAATAATTTGCTGTTCCACCCAAGAATGGTAATTAAGCGATTGTCGCTGAAAGTGCGTCGACCGTGCTGTCAAAAAAGAACTCGGTGAAAACGCCAGTATGAACGCTGTTTTAAAAACCGGCAGATCCCACGCACCGTGGGAATCGATGTGATGCGAAGCAGCCAGCAAGGAGCAAATCATGCTGTACATAATACGCAGGTCATTATTTACATGATAGGACCTGTCATTTGTGTTCGTCAAACAGTCACGTCGCGAAATACAAATTTTGGTGTATATCAATCTTGCGAATTGGACGCAAGCGCACCACGAGCGTGGCATGTAAGTGGCATTGTAGATGACATGCATGCCAAGATTTACATGTTACCACCTGCCACTTATGTTCGCTTAATTTTTTACCTCAAATCACAGCGAGACGCGAGACCAATCTGCCTCCATTTCGCATGCGTTCGTATTCTCGCGCTCTGCGCATCGTGCAGACGCCATCCGCGTTCCAGCGTTTAAATTGACGGACAATTTGTCAATTCCAAAGTGTGTTCCTCGAACGCCTGTGCCCACTGAGACGGGGTCGGTCAGAATGAAACGTGATGCGCGCGTCTCCCTCCGTGCATGATTAGAGACGCTGGGCAATGCGACGTTACGCAAGCAAAGCGCGAGCGCTGTAGAGTCCAACGCGACCGGCGTCCGTTTGCGCGCCCCGGCGCCCACCTGGCACTGTGCCAGGGCACGGCTGGAGGGACGGATGGAGGGACGGGCGGACGCGAGCATGAGACATTAAAGGCTTTCACCTTAAAATTTGGTGTATATCAAGCTGGCGAAACGGCCACAAGAGTGTCATGAGCGTGGCATGCAAGTCATGTTGCACATGACATGTCATGATTTGCATATTACCACTTGTAATTTATCCTTGTCATACAATCACGTCGCTGAATACCATATTTGGTGTATATCAAGCTAGCGAAACGACCACGGGAGTACCATGAGTGTGGCATGCAAGTCATGTTGCGCATGACATGTCATGGTTTCCATATTAAAACGTCATTTATGCCCGTCATACAGTCACGTCCCTAAATACGAAGTTTGTTGCATATCAAGCTAGCGAAACGGTCACGAGAGTGTCATGAGCGTGCCATGCAAGTCATGTTGCACATGATATGTCACGATTTCCGTATTACCACTTGGCAATTATGTTCGTCATACAGTCACGTCAGTCAATACCTAATTTGGTGTATATCAAGCTAGCGAAACGGCTGTCAGCGCGCCATGAGCGTGGCATGTAAATCATGTTGTATATGACATGCAGGTCATGATTTTCATATTACCACCTGTCATTTATGCTAGTCATACAGTCACGTACCTCAATACCAAACTTGGTGTATATCAAGCTAGCGAAACGGCCACGAGAGTGTCATGAGCGTGGCATGCAAGTCATGTTGCACATGACATGTCATGATTTCCATATTACCACTTGGCATTTATGTTCGTCATACAGTCACGTCACGCAATACCAAATTTGGTGTATATCAAGCTAGCGAAACGGCCGTCAGCGCGCCATGAGCGTGGCATGTAAATCATGTTGTACATGACATGCACGTCATTATTTGCATATTACCACCTGTCATTTATGTTCGTCATACAGTCACGTCACTCAATCCCAAATTTAGTGTATATCAAGCTAACGAAACGGCCGCGAGCGCGCCATGAGCGTGGCATGTAAATCATACTTTTCATGAAAAGTTATTCATGATTTTCATGATATTACCAGCCATTTATGTTCGTCATACAGTCATGTTATGCCATACCAAATTTGGTATAAATCCCATTAACGATACGGCCAGGAGAGCGCGAAGTCGTAGGCGGCTAGATAGATAGATAGATAGATAGATAGATACGCTCAAAGTCGCCGAAGTTCGCTAAGAAATGCTTCGCATTTAAAAAGAACCGCGTTCCTCACACGCCCTGCACAAGTGGGTTTCTGAACATAAAAAAACAGCGAGGTCGCGTTCCCGCGGAGGTTTTTGCGTTTTCTATTAGCTGCAGGGAGCAAGTATCGACAAGGTAGGCGAGCCGACGCCAAAGAGACGACGAGCAGACGACGCGACGCGGATGAACACGTCTTGAGGGGGCTTTCGCCTTTCCTATCGGCTAACAAGCCCTGCAGCTTCCACAGTGCTGCAAGGTACTTCTGAGATGGAGTATAGTTCGCAGCTACTGTACTACAATGCTGCGTATGGCGTGCGGCGTCTTTCGCGCAAATTCTGATGCCGCCTTATACGGTTACCCCTGTGACACGGCCCCCACCGAATTATAAAACTATGATTTAATCACTTCGAAACAACAAAAAAAAATGTTTTGGCTTTGATCGCAGTAACTTATACCTGCACGCATGTTAGTCATGTTGACAGGAGTGCTGGCAACAGTGGGGGTTTGTTTTGGTACGCGTTTTCTATATACGTGCGCCGATTGTCAAACACACTGCCAGTTGTCGCCGAGCTCTCCGAAGTTGCGCTACCGCCTAGATCCCGTTTCCCTTTCCATGATCGGATGAGCTCAACGCTCACGTTCAGCCCACGAAACCCTTGCTGCGGATGGGTTCAGAAAACCCACGTCACTCGCTGCTATGACTTTTGGTAGGGCTATAGGGTGTACTTGAAGTATACTCTGGTATATAATGTTGAAGTAGAATAAAGAGCACCTGCAATAAGAAGCGAACGAGATGCGCAGACGTCAACACAACGGTGCACACGGATTGTTAGCGCACAATCGTGTGGTCTATTAAGACCATATGAATATTACGTGCGGCTTGTCGCGTCAGACCGATCAAAACGACCGGCCAGTGTCGTCATGCCCATGTGATGAAGCGTCACTTCCGTTCACACAAAAAAATTACTGTTGCGTCTCGCTCTAGTCCGAAAACAATGTGGTTTCTCCGCTGAAATAAATTATAACATCTTTGTTTTTGGCGTTGCCACTCGCGCAATGATATCAGTGCATTCCACAATTCGAGAGGATGCGATGAAAACTAAACGCTTAATTTCTGTCGCAGGGCCCCTTTAACAGAGACGATACTTCATCCTTAACTGTCATAGCTTCGGAGTGCCACCTGTATAGTGTTTATATACTTATTCACCGTGTTTGTTTGATAAGGAACCACTTTCCTACTTTATTTGGATATATTTGTTTTCTTTTTTTGTAAGGCGCCATAGACTTTTTTTATTGTTACAACTCCACAGGTAATCAGAGCTTTGTGTGGCAATAGTGTGAATAGCGGCCGTATCCAGCGACGCTTTGTGCCACTGCAGTATGTCCGGGACTTTCATGGACTGCACATATTCTCTCTCGGAAAAAAACTTGTTAAAAGATATGCACGAATTGCGAGTAGGTCGCTAACGAACGCTTTACGCCAGCAGATAAGTAGAATATGAAAAGCCATATATTACAGTTCTATTCTCTCTACGCATACACGATGCGTCACAAAAAAAGTTGGAGGTCACTTGAGCGTCGCCTTCAAGAGTAGAACGCGATAGCGTAATCGTGCCCCATGCGCATCGCCTTCTCAATTGCTAGCCTAGCTTCGGTTTTCAGTGCATGCCTACCATGCCGTAAGTAAACGAATGTCTATGCACGTAATACTGGTAATTTCAAACTATCCTAGAATGTCTACTGCAAGTGCAGTTGTTAAGTGGCCACTAAGCCATCAGTCGTTCTTTTGCGCATCAGCGAAGGGCCCACTACGCGCCCGTAAGGCAACACGCGAACCTACGTAGCTGACACTTTGTTGATGCTTTTGCAACTGATGATGATTAAATATGCCTGAGCGCTTTGTAATGGGTGGGCCTTTAAAACACCCACTCGTTGTGCAATTGACATGTTTTGACGCCCGGCGCGATTCGAAGATTCTGCAACGCAATATCACATGCGTTAAGGAGACTCCTTCCACTACATGACATTCATGAAGTTTTTTTTTCTTTTTTCTTTTTTTTTTTTTTTTTTGAGGCAATTACTAGCAATATCGTGGTTCTGGGGTAGGACACCTGTTTTCCATGCAGACGGCCTGGGTTTGATTCTCACTCGGACCGAAGATTTTTATTGTTTATTTTGTTTGCATCTTTCTCGATTTTTCGGTCACGGACAAGATTATGATTTTTCGCTCACAACCAACGACGCCGACACCGGAATTTCCTCTAAACCAGCTCTTTAACGCTCTCGCGTCAAAATGTCGCTACCAGCGGTGTTGCTGCACCTGTTCGGTGATCCGGTACTGCGAAAACGGTAATACATTTACGGACAAGGTAAAACTGCACAGCGGTATTTGCGCCATCTTGCGAAGGCTTCTTACTGAAGTTCTTATATCAACATGGCAACCAGTTAGCTGGTCGGCAAGCAGAGCAGCGTCTCCCATCAATTACAAAAGCGAAAAGCGGAAACCGCTGAACCAGTAGTCCGCATCGAATGCAGCTTCACATGGGCTTTCTTTAGCCCGACGAAAGAGACACACTATGACTTGAGATTAACATTTCTTTTCTCGCATTAAGTGGGAAAAACCATTGATGCTTTTGGGTGCACAGTACCCCTGAAGAGGAACTGGACAAGCCAGATCCTCTGAAACACTGAGCAGTATAAATATTTCATGGGTATCGGCAAGAAAACATGTCATTCATAAACCGTGTGTTCTAGTGAAATATAGAACGTACGAAATGTGTGCGCCTCCGTTGCTTTCTGCATTCCTAACTACCTTAACTAACAAAGTCGCGCGACGTCACTTGCATGATGAACTTATGACGTGAACTCACCGCTGAAATGGGATTCTCTCCCTTCGCCTTCTTTAATCTTCCTCAGGTATCCATCTATGAAGTCCTTCTCAACATGCACCTCCGTATCTCCTTCCCGTTCACGCACTTCATTGCTGAAACGGAAGACATGCAAATTACTTCAATTTTCTACTAACGACGAAACCTCGTAAGCACTGAGACAGAGGACAAAGCATAAAAACATGAAAAAGACAGCCAATTTGCTGTATTTGAAGAGCACTTGTTTTTCTATTCATTGTGAGTGTGCGTCACTGGCTGAAGCTCTTAGAAGTGCTATCGTTCGGCGTAGTACATGCCAGAATAAAGCTTTCGCAAGTGTTTTCGAACATTCTGATAAAATTGCGTGCTCGGCGCGAGTGGAGTTCGTTCTGGAAATTACGTGAGCACGGGCGCTCGAATGTGCCATGCCACATGTATAAATGGTCCAAGAAAATGGGCATGCCGCCGCGTTGCCAGTTTCTCAAATAATGAGTGGATGTGGGCTTCTTTCTTCGCCGATTAGCTTGTGAAATTTTCCATTTGCTTGTCGCGTTTTTTGGGCTTATTTGCATTTTCGCAGCAAATTCGGTTATTCTAGTGATCATCACATTCACTAATCCATGACTGAGCAGTTCAGTGTTGAAGTGAAACATACGTTGGGTGTATCAACAAGTAACGTTAATGATGCACTGGCAAACATGCATTTAGCCGGATGGCAACTACCCTGAAGACAATGGTGAAAAGTAAATATGTGCTTTCGTTCATAGTTGCGCATATTTTCGCTCTACAAAATAATTAAAGTGATGTTTTCAACTCCCCTTCTTATTTGAGTGCCATTTTTAATAAAATGAAGATAGGAGGGGGGGTGACCGCCCCTCCTAGTCACCTAAGAGGAGGGGGGGGCGCTAAGTCTGCCCCATACATTGACAAATTATGGAGGCGGGGCGCTGCGACGAACCTCCCCCCTCCCCCCGCTTTGAAGGGGAACCCTGCGCGCGCCAATGGGTACATGTGAATTGAATTATATAGGGTTGTTGTATCATGTATGACGCAACTTGCTTCAGCAGTGTGTAGTTGCTGCATAGCTCACCTTAATTTACATAAGACTGTTAGTTCTAATTCGCAGTCGAAGTCCGCGCAGGCCCCTTACTCAGTTTCAGTTTCCTATATTAAATGCGAATGCATTTCATAGTCGGGCTATGTCAGGCATCCGGCGTTGTCCGGCGTTGTCCGGCGTTGTCCAGCGTTGTCCGCGGAGGAGGAGGAGGAGGATAGGTTGAGGAGGTAAGCGCCGGCAGGTGTTAGATGTGAAGCATCTTATGGCGAAGCTTAATCCGGTGGTGGTGGTGGGCGGCGTGACCACCCATACTGCGCATGCGCAAGCCCTTTAAAAAAAATATAAATAAAAAAACCTCCTCTCTCCCTCTCTCTCCTCTAGGCATCCCTCCACGCGGCAACCACACCCCTCACTGCGCATGCGCCTCCCCTCCTCTCTCCCCTCCTACGCTCCCCCCCTCTCTCTCCTCTAGGCATCCCTCCCCGCGCTCCCACTGCGCATGCGCGTCCCCCCCTCTCTCTCCTTTAATACGCTCCCCCCTCCCTCCTCTAGGCATCCCTGCACACAGCGTCCACACACCCACTGCGCATGCGCGTCCCCTTCTCTCTCTCTCCTCTCCTACGCTACCCCCCTCTCTCGCCTCGCGACGCCGACGCAGGCAGCGTCTGCTAGCGAGTTTCTTGGTTGAAAAAACCGACTGCTCGCGCTGCACAACCGTTCACTGTCCATCCCGTATATATGGCAATGGATCTTGACCTCCAAGGTGGTGCCGGTGGAAGATTTCTCCTGTGCGTTGTTGAACAATAAAAATTCGCAGCGTGCGCGTTAACTAAAAGCCGACTGCGGGTCTCTGTGTCCAGTCGGAGTCTTCTGTCTCTTATTGCCCATTAGCAGCGATTGGCATGTTCCAGTAGGAAACACCGCTCCATCGCTGCGTGCTTTACGCATCTCCAGTTTTAAATACGAATGCATTTCAAGTGCGTGAGGGCGCTCGCATCGCGGGAGCTCGGCGGAGCTATATATGAAAAAAAAATTTTAAAAAATTAAAAAAAAGAAAAAAAAGGAAAAAAAAAAGAACAAAAAGAATAAAAAAAAATGAATAAAAAAAAGAAGAAAAAACAGGACAAAAGCAAAAAAAAAACAGGCGCTGCGCCGTGCTCCCGACCGGGCTGCAGAAATTAGGCGCCTTTTCCTTCTTCGAACGACAACCACCATATATAAATGGAGTGAAGCGCGCGCGAAACGCATTCGCATTTCCTCACGATTCCCTTCGGGGAGGTGGGGGCATTTTTTTATTTTTAGTGCTTGCCTTATGTAGTGAAACTTCACTTGAACGAACTTCAAGGGACGCCAGGAAAAAGTTCGCTAAAGTAAAAGTTCACTGAACTGAGACAGCTATAGGGCAACCTTTATCAGGAACAAAATAAAACAATAGTTGTTGAAATTAAATTTGAACCCCCTCTATTTGGAATGATCCTTATTTGAATGTGAATTTTTTCTAATTGATCATGTTTTGAAAAATGTAGTAATACTTTGCTGCACTTGTGCACAAGGGACTGTGTTGGTCATGAATCGAGTCACTGTGTCCAACCTCTCATAAACCTTCCACGGCACGGCACTCTGCTGGGTAGCGAAGGACTTCACTTTCTCTAAGTACATCAGTTCTTCTTTAGTTGAAATTACTGGAGCTTCCTCTACAAGGGTTACTTCTTCCTCCTGCTCCTTTTTTTCTTCCTGAGGTAGGACACGCTACAATCTCTTCTGCGGACAGAGTGGCGCATGTCTCAACACGAGAGTCACAGGTGTCATAGTGCTCAAAGCGCAAAGCGCTATCTGTATCTAGTCTTTCAGACAATGTCTCATCAATATGATGGGAGAAACATAGGATGGTGTCACAAAATATGTTCGTACATCTGAAATGCGCTCTGCACGGATTTCGTTAAACTGAAATGCGTTAGCATTGGATCCAATGGCGCTTCGGCAGGGGATTTAAAAAAAAAGTTTTTAAAACTGAATAGTTCGTTTAAATGACTTTCGTTCAAATGGTGTTTTACTTATCTCTTCATTGTGTCCTTGCACACTGTGAGACGCTTTCAATTCATCTTAGTGAGTTTTGTTTGAGAAGCTCCCGCGATTTCGTTCACTTTGTTTCAGAGGTCTCTACATATTGCTCTCCTAGATTTCATTGCATTATGTTTATCAGTGCTCTCCTCTGTCTATTCTCGTCTCGTTTGAAGCATGGCAGCACAAAACCGAGTGAAATCCGAGCGGCTACAGTACGGAAAGCAGCGTCGCGAATTGACAGGTGGCACTTCACCATCGGCTATTGCTACCGAGAGGAACAGTGCAAAGAAGAACAATGGGGCAATGCTTGAACTTCGCATTCAAGAGTGCAACGCGATAACGTTTTCGGCCCCCTTTCGCATCGCCTTCGCATCCTCTAGCCATACTTCGCTTCTCGGTAGATACATCAACCTTTGCCGAGAGGAGAGGCGTGTCTGCGCGCGTGACAATTGCCGTTGTAAACTCTTGTAGGGCTCCTACTTGAAATTCAGTTGCGAGCATAGACGTGCGCACGGGGACGGGAGGCAGCCCCCCTCACTAGTCACCTTAGAGGAGCAGGGGCGCAAAATCTGCCCCGTACATTTACTTTGCAGAGGGGCGGGGGGCTGCGATGAACCTACGCCAATAGGTCGGCGAACTCACTCATGAGTCGACTCACTCGGACTCACTCAGACTCAGATGGAGCTGCGACTCTGAGTTTGATTGAGTCCGAGTGAGTAATATTTTGGTGAGTTTGAGTCTGAGTGAGTCCGGTGGAATAAAATTTTCTTGGGTGTGAGTCCGAGTGAGCTCGGCTCAGGAAAATTTTGGTGAGTCTGAGTCCGAGTGAGTCCAAAGCGCAAAATATATTTCTTGAGTGAGTCTGAGTGAGTTCCACTCTTTTTTGCCGACCTATGCCTGAGGCGTGTTTGAGGCCCTTTCCTTACATGATGCGCGTATGGGGTCTCTTTACAAAGCATATAGCTTCAAGCACTGGTGTACATGCGTGCCTCTGTGGTTTAATGCATGGCTCCAAGAATGGTACAATGCTTGACTCACACGCAGAATATCTGAGTTCCATTGCGGCTTGAACGCTCATCTCTATGCTTTGCATTCATCGGGATTTTTCCTACTCAGACAACGCCTGTTCTACAGCGAAGCTATACATGGATATCAGTCCTGTACATTTTTCCAGTGCGTGGGCAGGCGGCATGTTTCCTCGAGCGATCCTGGGTGGCAGTGGTCGGTCATCCACGTTGGACGCGTACTGCCACGCTGAGGTTTACAGCGCACGAGAAGCACCGACAAAGAAAGGCCTGGCGCACACAGCGCCTGTCTGTGTCACGCCTTTATTTTCCATGTTTTTCGCGCGCTATAAGCCTCAGCATGGCAACACCAACACGCCCGGAACTTCATTTCTGCCAGCACCCGCGCGCGCCTCGTGGCAATAGCAAGGAGTTAATAAAATCTTTAAAAGAATGTTCCTAGGAGCTTTCATATTTTGATTACGGCAATTTATATTGCCCCTCAAAAAAAAAACTCTTCTCGCAATGGATTTGTGGTTGAAGTGAAGCCGTCTTTTAAGGGGATTCGGGGCAACCGCATAAAATTAGTAAAACAATAAAAATGCCCTAGGGCCTTCCTATTCTGATATAAGACGGTTTACACTGACCCAGGAAGGATGACATCGCAACAATGACTTCGTTTTAAGCAGTCAAGCCGACTTTCAGTGGCTCGGTGTTAGCTTGGAAAGCTGTGATCCCGACATAGTGTGATGCACTGAAGCCTGCTCATAAAAAAAAAAAAAAAAAAAACGGTGCCAGTAGGCGGCAAACACCGATTAAGATCGTGCGCGAAATTCCTCGCTCATTCGCCAAGCCAGGCAAGACGACGCATGGCGTAAAGTGGAGAATGTGGTCTTTTATGTGAGCTTGGAGAGCAAACGTTGCTTAACGTGCACCTTGATGGCGGTGCAGTCATCGATGCGTCGCGTTAAACTCTACCCAGTGGTTTGAACGTCGATGGGCACATTCACAACCGGGCCTTTCACGCCTACACTGTAAAAAAAATCCTGTGAGAAAAACAGAAAATGCATGGCAAATTTAGTGACATAACAGTTCTGTTCTTGTCTGTTTTCTGTATTAGTAGTTTTCTGTAGTTTTGCGTACATTCTCTGTTATTACTTTTCTGCTTTTCTACAGAGATTCTTCGTTTCTAATTTCTTCCTAGAAAACAGGCTTTCTGTATTTGCACACATTTTTTCTGTTATTCAATAGAAATTTTCTCTTCCTAGAACCAAGTTCAAATAATAAAGAAGTGCACGCTTTCTTCTCAATGGCGTCCAGAATCCGCAATGCTTTGCGGCATACCGTTGTCAGAAGGGAGGGGGAGTTGGCATCCCGAAGGCGCCTCGTCCCAGAGCTTACATACTCATCGACCCCTCATCATCCAACACGTTCGCCCCGGCAAGCTTCCCGCCCCGGGTCACAGGGCGGGAGATTTTTGTTTTGGGCAGACGGTCCTACCCGGACAAGGGTGCCGCGCTCGCACGGCGCAAAGCGCCGAGAAAACGCGACAAGTCCCGTGGCCCCACGCCAACGAGACGGCCGGTGCCTTCCCCAGGCAAGGGGGGCTGCTCTTGCGCACTCCCAACACCTTTCATTTCCTTCTCAGCGTGCATTACTGGCATTACCATGAATACAGTAGAACAGGGGTCTCAAACACGCGGCCCGCGGGCCGCATGCGGCCCGCGAGGCTCTCGGCTGCGGCCCGCGGCCCGCACATGACTGTCTGCGCCCCACATTTTTTTAAAATTTTCTTATAAGCATGTTCGTGAGCGACGCAGGCCTGACTGGTTTAAGGCATTGTCGCCGTGAGGCATCACATGCGTTCACATTGTTTTGAAACATAACCGTGAAACACAACTCATATTTCTCAACCGGCACCCAGATTTGAGTCATGTGGGGGATCCGTAGCCACATGTTGGAATCCTGGCACCACATCTACTTCAGAAATGAACTGTATATGAGATATGGGAAAGTTTTCTTTCAAATGGCAGCATTTGTTAGCAAACTGTACAAACTCCCCCCACCCGCTCCTACCTCCTTCGCTGCTCCGGCCCTTGCGGGAGAAAATTGCGTGACTGCGGCCCGCTGGCTGAGGTGAGTTTGAGACCCCTGCAGTAGAACCTCTCAACAGAAGGCACATAACACGACCGCCGACATGCATCTGGTATTTGTCGAGATTGGCATTAATTTTTTTTCGAAGTCTGAATTTTACTAATTTGCAAGATGGTCAATATCTAGTTCACGCTTTGCCCCAGAGAAGGCTTTTATTTTACCAAGCGTCGCACTTTTTGCAGCGGATGAAGCACGATAGAAAACTTTTAGGCGAATTGATGTGATGCCCAAGGTCTTGAGAGCTCTAACATAACTTTTCTGTGAAAGAGCATGTAAAATCGAAGAACGTGTGGTATTTATTACGAAGTGGCTCTGATATTTACAGAAACTATTTGTTTACGGGGTTGAACTGACAAATTCCATCATTTCAAAAACAGAATATCCATTTTTGCCGAATCCAAGAAATCTCATGTAGGTAAAACAGAAAATACCTGTAAATTCTATGTTATTTAACATACATTTTTTAAAGTGTAACTGTCCTCCGCAGTGTCACTGTCACCTCTGCTCCGTGTGCTAAGCATCTTCGTTGGTCACCCACCATCACAGAGGGCACTGACTCACACTTACTTCACTCACACAAAACGCGGTCCACACCGCATTTTCGGCGACACTGCCTCTTTATTGCTATCGCGTTAATACAGACTGAAGAGGCGGGACATACAAGATACTGTAAAACGTTATTGGGCTGACTTTGACAAGAAGTTGTCATTATATTCCTGTGTTGTTCTTGTCTGGTGTATTTGTCGCTTTGCGCTTCACTGTGAGGTTTTGCTGATCGACCAAGAATACTCGACCGTCGTTAATGAGCTCACCTGATGAATCCGCACAGCTCTTGCAAGATAGACTTCATGGCGTACAACTTCGTGGTTGGCAGGCGCGTTGCGACGAACCGAAGGGCTGGCAGAAAATCCGCGACGGACAAGAAGTGCGCTTCGCGCAACAACTTGCTCAGCATTCTCTCGACGTGGCGACCCTTCGGATCGCCCAGGTCGTAGCGTTCGCCGAAAATCAGAGCCGACATGCTGTTAGCCACGCTGGATGCAAGCGTGTGGGCCACCAACACTGGCTCTTTCTTGCCGGACGCAAGCAGAGCCATATAGGACTGTGCCTCCTCCTAGCATAGGGTGAAACACAGGGTAACTGTTAGTGTTTTTAATGGTGAGCTACATCATTTTACGCAATATAAGAAAGAACAATAACGAAAGCAGGTTCAGGAGCTCAAGTTCAAGTTTAGATTTTACGGAGTTGTTTCAGCAACAATATAAAAGAACACGTTTGAAATGTAGTTTTCAAATTGGTGACAATGTATTGAGATGAATAATATTGCTCCTCTTGCAACATCGAACATGCTTCCTCGCTGTCGGAAGAATTATAACGTTGTCAATAAAAATAAACCGAATTGTATGGGGCGGTCGCGCAAAAAGAAAAAAAATCTCACGGGGTCTTTTATGCATTCACCTAAGACGACTCGAAGGCGAAAGCCGTCCTCTTTTTCTTCTCAGCCGATTTATTGATCCTTTTCGCCCGTTTTGCCTCATGTAACAAGCTTCAAGCACCGGATGTCCCAGTGAGTCCCAGCATAGACGTGCGCAGGGTTCCCCCTTCAGTAAAAGGGCGAGGGGGGGGGGAGTCGTAGGTTTCTCGCAGCGCTCCCCACTCCCTATTATGTCAATGTATGGGGCTGGCTTTGCGCCTACCCTTCTTAGGTGACTAGGGGGCGGCGGCCGCCCCCCTCTGCCGCATCCCCCCCCCCCCCACCTGTGCGCACGCCTATGAGCCCCAGCTCCTACCCAGCACACGCTTGTCCCCAGACTGCGGCAAGCAGCCACGCGAAGTACAGTAGAAGGGCGACTGAAAAATTGTTCCATTTCACAGCGAAGCTTTACATGACTATGGCATTCCGTTTGTACGCAAAGAATGTCTAGTGTCCTTCAGGAAGCAGTGGAACAACTAATGTGTATTGAAGCATCTTGGAGCATTGCAGTGGAACGCCTTGCGCCCTATGTGAAATGGCGAAAGTAATACATTAGCGTGGAAAAAACTCGGAAGACTCTTGACCTTCGCAATCAATAATAGAACGGCATAGCCTAATCGGTCCGTGTTCGTATCGCCTTCCGAATCGCAAGCTTGGCTTTGCGGTGGTGACCTAAACCGTGCCGCAAGGAAAGACAAAGTGCGGACGCCCTCCGGGTCTAATATCCATGCATGTAGAGCGCCGAAACACTGGTAACACGGCCACCCGGCGCGGCGATGCCGTTTAAAGCGCGGCTGCTAGGGTGCCTCGATGCTCCTCCTCTAAAGACCTTTTCACAGGAGAGAAAAAACGCCGCCATGTTGGGCTGCGCGCGGGAGTACAAAAGCTGACGTCACAGCCTCGGCAGTGCATTTTTGGGGGGGGTCACACCAATTTGCGCCGCCCAAAAAGGACTATGGCGGCGCCCGGGGAGTCGTTTGTGAAAAGGTCTATAGAGTAACTCTACACCTCCACGGAGCGGCGAGGGAGGAGGAGCACCGAAGCACCCTAGCGGCCGTTAGAATAGCTGTAACTCTAGCGGGCGTTAGAGTTACTGTATAAGCTACATATACAGTAATTCTAGCGGCCGTGGGCCCTTTGCGCCATTTCGCGGGTGGTGTGGCAAGCCGTTGAAGAACCTCCGAGATGTGCGTAACGCCAACGCTAATGGTGCATTCAGACGACGGACCGAATCCGGATTTGTCGTGGACGCGGGCGGCTATTCCGCGGATGATCCGCCTGCAGGCGCATCCACACGACGGACGGTGTCCTAGAAGAGAACAGCCGGATTACTCTCGACCGCAGCCGCTGCGCTCACGTGCGCCCGCTGACAGCAGACCGGTTTGAGAGTATCCAACAACATGGAGGCCGACAGAATGCGAAGCTCGCCGAGCTTTTTCGAGCTTAGAGCATTGTCGAGGAGTGTAAATTGTTTCGGTGAAAACGGTGCTGTTGGCGGAATGGCTGAACGGGAAGAAAAACTGCTTTTCAGAGATGTGCTGAAGACTGACATCGCTGCTGCCGCGCGTGGAGCCCCGCATACGAAGGGAGGATACAGTGATTCGCCGATGCCGGCAGCCTTTTTTTTTCCTTTTACAGATAACAGGTACCGGCAGTGCACATTACACTGTCCCACAATATGTCGCATTCTCTTGGTTTGCATCTTGACTTTAAAATCAGTGTTCAAACATGTGCCGTGTTCTGAGACTACCGCTATCGGTGACACCGCCACTTTGCCTGCCACAGAATCTTGCGTGTGCGATGATTAGAGCGACAACTTACCTTCCAACCCGCCAATCAGCGCGCATTAAAAGTGGTGGATATCTCAAAGTTGATCGTCTTAGAATACGGCTCCAGAAATAACTTGAACTAAGCGCCAGCAGAGCTGAAATCAACTGCGAGGACAGCCGAACGGCTCGAGCAGAAGAAAAGTATACTGGTTGCCAGCTTGTTTGTCCGCTAAAGCTGCGGTGCTCCGCCGCCAGAATCCCAATGTGAAAAGCCTCATCCGTCCGCGAGCCACGAGGACGAGGCGCGGAGGAGAAGAATCGCTTATGTGAGGTCACGTGACGCACCGTCCGCGCCTCCACATCCGAATTTGGTCCGTCGTCTGAATGCACCATAAGCGGTGTAAATAAATAGATCACCGTTAGTATGCTGGAGGGTGTATGCGTGGGGGGCCGAGCGGCTGAACGCATCGCGCCACGGAGCAAAGGGTTGCAGGTTCGAATCCCCGGTCTCACTCGAACCGAAGAAGTTTTAGATGCGAAGCAGCTTATGGCGGAGTTCAATCCGGTGGTACACTACCGGTGGTGGTGGTGGTGTGCGTCCTGACCACCGTTACTGCGCATGCGCAAACCCTCTCCACATGCCCCTCTCATACGCTTCCCCTCTCTCTCCTCTGGGCATCCCTCCTCGCGGCGTCCACACCCCCCACTGCGCAAGCGCGTCCCCTCCCCCCTCTCTCTCCTCTAGGCATCCCTCCCGCGGCTTTTATCCCGGGTCCCTCACTCCGAAGGCAAGTGTCTTAGCCACTCGGCTACACACCCACGATTGAGGAGTTGTGAGTACTACATTTCAAACATTTGAATGCCTTGAATTTTCTACCACCGTGGTTAGGACTCTCGAAGAGAAATGTGCCTACGTGGAAAGACGAATGGAATAGCAGTGGGAATCTCAACGGCGCCGCGGGCGCCTCGGAGCAACGGCAAAATATTAACAAAATATTTCCTAGGGCCTTCCTAGGGTTTTTATATAAGACGGTTTATGTTGGCCTGGAAAAATGTTTATCGAGCAATCCATTTGTTTTTTAGCAGTGTAACATCGCGTAACTAATAGTAAGAGACAACTGGCCGCCGGCAGGGGACCAAACCTGCAACCTTCGGATCCGAATCCGAAGGTTGCAGGTTCGGTCCCTGCCGGCGGCAAGTCGGCAAGTTGCCTTTTCGTACACATCAATTTCTTGACATCTACTATATCACAATTACAACAATATACACTTAATACAATTAACGGCCCCTGTATTTTCCTTGGCTTCTTTACCTGCTAGTTTTCGTTAAGGTTGTGTCACACATAAGAACTAGTAATGTGACATGTTCCCGCCAAAACCACGTAATAGCAAGTCATGTTACTAGCCTGTCATGTGACTAGTCATGTGATAAGCATGTGCATCTCTAGCGAAAGCTTGACATTACTAGCAAAAATTTGCAAGAAGCTTGGTCGAACACTAGCACAGCTGTTGGTTCCAGCCTTGCGCTTCAATGAAGCTGCTGCGCACGTCTTTGTTTTTTCGTTTTTTCTTTTTCTTTTTTTTTTT
This sequence comes from Rhipicephalus appendiculatus, assembly GCA_030522465.1. Classification (NCBI taxonomy): domain Eukaryota; kingdom Metazoa; phylum Arthropoda; class Arachnida; order Ixodida; family Ixodidae; genus Rhipicephalus; species Rhipicephalus appendiculatus. Next base: position 29,514 of record JALIZH010004422.1, on the reverse strand, counting down.
TGCAATTCTACCATAAACACCGAGACATGATGAACACGTAGACTACTAGGGATAATGAAACACTTACTCTCACATGCATTCGGTTGCCACTGATTTAAAATGTATTGTATAAATTCTATTACCTGTGATGCTACTTCTAGAACAACGCTAAAAGATCGAGTCTTACTTGGATGTGCTTCTCCATAGATTTCCTTCCAAAACCGAGGTTTCTCAACACGTGAAAGCAGTACCGCCGGTTCACTTGCCATCGTTCCCCGTTTATTGAAGCGACACCTGTTGTAGAGAAAAATAATTACATCTTCCAAATTAAAGTAAATAAACAGAGGTAAGAGATAAGATATCCATCAAAGTGGCCAAACCTTCCATTCCGAGGTGACGAAATATAAAGTCACTGGGCCGATCTAGCACATCGGGGTTTGAGTGTCCTTCCTTGATGGACGTGAAATCGTTCAGTACCAGCACGTTTTTGCAGCCAAGCCGAACGCTGAAAAATTTTGAAATGCGTTGACTGGTATCAGTAATGTTATCATCAGTATTGCGCTATCGTGATTGCGAAAATGACTGCAGGTGTCCAAATCATATTAAAACTGCTGTTTTCTTTACTGCAAACACTTTCAAAACAAGGAATGAAAAGCGATTGTGCCGTAAAGCGCGAGAAAATTGTAATAATAATAATTGTTGGGGTTTAACGTCCCACAACCATGATATGATTATGATAGACGGCGTATGTGACAGACGACGGCTTCGGAAATTTCGATCACCTGGTGTTCTTTAACGTGTGCCTAAAGCTAAGCACACGGGCCTCAAGTATACGAGAAAAATTGTAATCTGAGGTCTACTGTCAGCTTACATGTTAGTGTAATTGCTACCGCAGTATAATCATGCACAGTCTACTCGAACTGCTAGCACCAATACGATATTGCCGCAACGTGGAAAGAACAAGACACAGGACTTCGTTGCGACGAGAATAGACAAGGCTGTGACTTCGTTGCGACGAGAATAGACAAGGTTGTATTCACGCACACGAGCACAAGAGCAGACGCCCCAACGTCGTCTTCCTCGGAGAGCCAAAAAACTGCTGCTCGTGCTGCTCGCTTCGTTCTCTGTCATCCTGCCGGCTATTAATCGTGACAATATTCTTATATAACAATTTGGAATCTCGATATGCCCGCAGTATTCTCATTATAAGTGTGCCGTCATAATCCATTAAGGCGAAATGCGAAATCTCATTAGTGTTTCTACGTGCACCACGTTTAGTGACGCTTGTGTATAATACTTGCTGCAGTAATCGATGTGTTAATAAAACGTTACGCACGCTTCTCAAAAGACACCCGACATTTTGTCTGCGTGGTCTTAAGCTGCTGCATCATCTGCAGCATCAACGAAACACGTACATCGCACAGACTAATAAAGCGTCTTGCGGCTGTCCTCCCCCCCGAATAATATGACTTAGTAACCGAACCGCAACCAGGACGACAGAAGTCGCAGGATACATTATGCATTGGTCTAAGAGGACGCTCGTCCGCCTAGGTGGAACAGTGGCTACGGTGCTCGGCTGCTGACCCGAAGGTTGCGGGTTCGATCCCGGCCGCGGCGGTCGCGTTTCGATGGAGGCGAAATGGTAGAGGCCCGTGTACTGCGCGATGTCAGTGCACGTTAAAGAACACCAGATGGTCAAAATTTCCGGAGCCCTCCACTACGGCGTCTCTAATAATCATATCGTGGCTTTGGGATGTAATACCCCAGATATTACTATAAGAGGACGGTGATAGCCATATTCTTTTTCGTCTCAGTCGACTGCACTGAATACTGACCTTCCCCCAGGAACGATCGATACAATCGTCTGAGTTGTGTTTGCTTTTCTGAGTTACCTGTCTTGTGCTTGCTCAGCGTTACAGACAATGTAAGTGTAGCCTTCTCATAAGTTTCAGAGGACACGTTGAGACTGATCAAGAAACCGGTTTTGCAGTGCATGCTATTGTCCAAGCTCGCGAAATGATACGCGGATCTTTGAAAGCAAAATAAAACCAAGCTGCAGAGGGGGGAGGGGGCCTGAAGACTAAAAGGATGCTCTGTCATGCCGTACGCTCATGATCTAAGAAAACGTGACGAAACGTTTAAGTATTGCAAGCGCTGTCTTCTGGCCTTGTTGGTACGGTATTGTGCGGTCTTTTTATCACCCAGGAATAGAGCACTGCACGGGCTCGGGCCTACCCGAAAATCCGGGCCCGACCCGGCCCGTGGGCCGGGCCGGGCCGGGTAAAGTAGGTTTCATGGCGGGCCCGGGCCGGGCTCGGGCCTGAAGCTCCGGGCTTAGGGCCGGGCCCGGGTTTGAGGTGGCGGGCTCGGGTCGGGCCGGGCCTGGACTTTCCTCAATTCTTAAAGGGACACTAAAGTGAAACACTGAATCGGTTTAGACTGATAATGTGTACTCTGAGTACTCGAAAGTCATTTATTTCACTACCATAAGTTTATTAACGCAGAAAAAAAAAATCAAGGTCATAGTTCCATTTTAAAATTTCGCGCAGAAATCTCTGCGGGTGGCGTCACAGATTTCAAACTGTATTCGTCGAATTTTAGGGGCACTGTCTCCTCAAAATTTCCCGTAACTTGGTATCTTAAGTCTATAGGCCACTTAGAGGTCAATTTACTTCATTTTTACCGATTAGGCCGCAGCAGACGCCGTCAGAATCTATGACGTGACGACTTCTGCTGCGCGAATTTCAAGGTGGCGTCGCCACCCGAATTTCCGCGCTTACCAAGAGTCTTGTCACAGCGAGCGTGGCTATTTTGGAATTGCAAATGAGGAATTTACTGATAATTGAAAAATTATTCTTCTCTTTAGTGTCACTTTATATTTGTTCCAAAGACGTTGCGCATACATATATGTTTCACATTTTATCTCGAAAAATGCTTCTTTTATGTGGGGCAAGCTATTTGGAGATTTATGTTCGACAAGTACTGAACTTATTTTGCTTGCATAACTTGATTTATCTGAAACGGGCGAGCTAAAAGTAAAAATACACCATCTCCCGCTAAAGGGAACCATGTGTAGATGTGAAGCAGCGCGCGCTAACGCTTACACTGGCGGCGGCGTTGACGCTGGCGCACATCGTAGCGTTGCGCAGGAGAGAAAACCGGGGAGGCGCAAAGCACGCAGTGATGGAGCGGTGTTTCCTACTGGAACATGCCAATCGCTGCTAATGGGCAATGAGAGACAGAAGACTCCGACTGGACACAGAGACCCGCAGTCCGCTTTTAGTTAACGCGCACGCTGCGAATTTTTATTTTTCAACAACGCACAGGAGAAATCTCCCACCGGCACCACATTGCAGGTCAAGATCCACTGCCATATATACGGGGTGGCCAGTAAACGGTTGTGCAGCGCGAGCAGTCGGTTTTTTCAACCAAGAAACTCGCTAGCAGACGCTGCCTGCGTCGGCGTCGCGAGGCGAGAGAGGGGGGGGGAGCGTAGGAGAGGAGAGAGAGGGGGGGACGCGCATGCGCAGTGGGAGTGTGGACGCCGCGGGCAGGGATGCCTAGAGGAGAGAGGGGGGCAGCGTAGGAGAGGAGAGAGAGGGTGGACGCGCATGCGCAGTGGGGAGTGTGGATGCCGCGGGCAGGGATGCCTAGAGGGGGAGAGGGGGGGAGCGTAGGAGGAGAGAGAGGAGGAGAGGCGCATGCGCAGTGAGGGTGTGGTTGCCGCGGGGAGGGATGCCTAGAGGAGAGAGAGGGGGAGAGGAGGTTTTTTATTTTTATTTTTTTTGAAAGGGTTTGCGCATGCGCAGTAAGTGAGGCCACGCGGCACACCACCACCACCACCACCACCGGATTAAGCTTCGCCATAAGATGCTTCACATCTAATAGACCAGAAGCTTAGACATAGTTAACAACTGGCTATTCTGAGCTTTATTCGCATTCTTTATTATTTTGTATCCCAAGTGTTATTCTGTGAGTAATTAAAGTAATATAATAAATTTAAAACTTATCATCGCAAGAGCTCTAAAGCTGGGAAACAATCTTGAATATTCCAGCCCTCCACTAAAACGAAAGGACTGCATGAAGTCTCGTTACATAGAATCCTTATAAAAACATTAATTTTGTTTTGCGTGGCTCCGTCACGCATCCCAGTGGTCATGCCACGCGAGATAGACATGCACAGCTTGCTTTGTGCGGCCACATTGTTAGCGTCTGAGCTTTAGTCTTGTTCCGCTATAGCAGGCGTCTCAAACTCGCATCAGCTGACGGTCTGCATTCACGAAAATTTACTCCCGCAAGGGCCAGGACAGTGGGTAGGAGGGGGGTGGGGGGTGGGGAATAGGTTGTACCAAATGTCACCTAATTTTGTCACTTGAAAGACCTTTCCCATGTCGCATAGATCGGTCATTTCTGAAGGGTATTTGGTGGCGAGATTCCAACAACTTATCTATACCTATCTACAAAATGACTGAAATCTGGACGCTGATTCTGAAATATAGACGTTTCTTTCACGGTTATGTATCAACGCATGGTGGACACATGCGGTGTCTCACAAGAAAATGCTTTAGACGTGTCATGCCTTTGCAGCTTAAGGAAGTACTTATAAAGAAAATAATAAAAATGGGACGAAGGCAGTCGTGTGCGGGCCGCGGGGCGCGTGTTTGAGACCGCTGCGCTATATAGTGCCAGAGATGCGTGATACTGCCCCAACAGTGTGGGAATGCGCAGGAATAGCATAGGTCCATTAAACAAGGTGTCGGGCAAGGTATATTCGCTTACGTAATGTCTGGCTTGAAAAAAGACAATTACGAATTTCGTGCCGTGTGATGTACCTTTATCTCGAACCATATGCATCCAATGAGTAAGCGTCGAAAAGCTTATTCGCGCCTTTATTGCCAAACTGGAACAAACCCCAAAATAGATCGAGATCTCTTCGTCCACCTCCTGTCAATCGTATGCCTGCGTAGTCCAATGACCACTTTCTACCAGTACAACATCTTTAGGAGGGCGTACACCATTATAATATGAAAAAAAAAAAAACAGACAGCGCGGTCAGAACATGCATAACATACACTGCTGAAAACTGCAACGGGAAGCCCTCAAGGAGGAGTTTTATAGATGACATTGAAGAGCGGTATGACATTTGAGAGCGAGAGAAATGAAGGGATGAGCTGGGCAGCTATGTTAATTGTGCAGAAGTCCGCAGAGACATCCTAAATTTGCTCCAGTGGTGGAAGTTAAAAACAAAGACTGGCGACACCTTCCCGATGCGTAAGGCGGATGTACTCCCTTGCGACTATCCCAAGCAGTGCGAAAAACTTTCGCGCGGCAGGATATGTGATGCAACAGCGCATGGCGTGCTTGAAGCCGGTATGTTTTGATAATTAGATTTTCTGCATAACCCCATGTGAATAAACAAGCTGTAAAATATGCCACAAGAAACTGCTATAGTGCATATACTCGCAACGGTGTGATAGCTGAAAAGAATGCTATGAAAAAAATTTTTTTTCTTCCTTTCGGCAGCTTATACGTATTTCTCAATGTACATGTCGTGCGCGTGGTTCATTATAATTTTTGTCTAGGTTAGTGTAGTTACAAGAACGTAATGAATTTTGATTTCTTTCTCCATTTCTCTTGCTTTGGCAAGGTGCTACTATGTTGAACACAAGAGCTACATATCCTGAAGGGTGCACGGTGGGCTTTGTCGTTAGAGCATGGTTTAGATTTTAATAGACCACAATGTAAACAAATGGAAAGGGGCGTTCTGTTCCTTGTGTCCTCTGTTTTTATTGCGCTCTGTATTGAAACTGAACTGATGCTGCAAATCACTTTCGTTGGTACGATATCTGCTGCGAAACGCTCTTGACGGACCCGATGGTTGATGTTCCGGCACCCAGAACGGGAGCCTTAATTTTTCACAATCATTGTGAACAAGGCTCCCATTCTGGGTCCCGCATCGTCAACGCATTTTTATTCTCTTGTGGTCGGTGTCCTCATCTTTTAAATGCGAAGCATTTCTTAGCGAACTTCGGCGACTTTGAGCGTATCTATCTATCTATCTATCTATCTAGCCGCCTACGACTTTGTGCTCTCCTGGCCGTATCGTTAATGGGATTTATACCAAATTTGGTATGACATAACATGACTGTATGACGAACATAAATGGCTTTTCATATCATGAAAATCATGAATTACTTGTCATGAAAAGTATGATTTACATGCCACGCTCATGGCGCGGTCGCGGCCGTTTCGTTAGCTTGATATACACCAAATTTGGGATTGAGCGACGTGACTGTATGACGAACGTAAATGACAGGTGGTAATATGCAAATAATGACGTGCATGTCATGTACCACATGATTTACATGCCACGCTCATGGCGCGCTGACGGCCGTTTCGCTAGCTTGATATACACCAAATTTGGTATTAGTGACGTGACTGTATGACGAACATAAATGCCAAGTGGTAATATGGAAATCATGACATGTCATGTGCAACATGATTTGCATGCCACGCTCATGACACTCTCGTGGCCGTTTCGCTAGCTTGATATACACCAAGTTTGGTATTGAGGTACGTGACTGTATGACTAGCATAAATGACAGGTGGTAATATGAAAATCATGACCAGCATGTCATATACAACATGATTTACATGCCACGCTCATGGCACGCTGACGGCCGTTTCGCTATCTTGATATACACCAAATTTGGTATTGACTGACGTGACTGTATGACGAACATAATTGCCAAGTGGTAATACGGAAATCGTGACATGTCATGTGCAACATGACTTGCATGGCACGCTCATGACACTCTCGTGGCCATTTCGCTAGCTTGATATGCAACAAACTTCGTATTTAGAGACGTGACTGTATGACGGGCATAAATGACGTTTTAATATGGAAACCATGACATGTCATTCGCAACATGACTTGCATGCCACACTCATGGTACTCCCGTGGCCGTTTCGCTAGCTTGATATACACCAAATATGGTATTCAGCGACGTGATTGTATGACAAGGATAAATGACAAGTGGTAATATGCAAATCATGACATTTCATGTGCAACATGATTTGCATGCCACGCTCATGACACTCTTGTGGCCGTTTCGCCAGCTTGATATACACCAAATTTTAAGGTGAAAGCCTTTAATGTATCATGCTCGCGTCCGCCCGTCCGTCCGTCCGTCCGTCCCTCCAGCCGTGCCCTGGCACAGTGCCAGGTGGGCGCCGGGGCGCGCAAACGGACACCGGTCGCGTTGGACTCTACAGCGCTCGCGCTTTGCTTGGGTAACGTCGCATTGCCCAGCGTCTCTAATCATGCAAGGAGGGAGACGCGCGCATCACATTTCATTCTGACCGACCCCGTCTCAGTGGGCACAGGCGTTCGAGGAACACACTTTGGAATTGACAAATTGTCCGTCAATTTAAACCCTGGAACGCGGATGGCGTCTGCACGATGCGCAGAGTGCGAGAATACGAACGCATGCGAAATGGAGGCAGATTGGTCGCGCGTCTCGCTGTGATTCGAGGTAAAAAATTAAGCGAACAGAAGTGGCAGGTGGTAACATGTAAATCTTGGCATGCATGTCATCTACAATGCCACTTACATGCCACGATCGTGGTGCGCTTGCGTCCAGTTCGCTAGATTGATATACACCAAAATTTGTATTGCGCGACGTGACTGTTTGACGAACACAAATGACAGGTCCTATCATGTAAATAATAACATGCATATTATGTACAGCATGATTTGCTCCTTGCTGGCTGCTTCGCATCACATCGATTCCCACGGTGCGTGGGATCTGCCGGTATTTTTTATTCAATGATTTTTCCCGACCAGACGGGCGTCCGTGGAAGCCTTGATTGCATCCCCATAGTATTTGCAGAAAAAGTAGGTACATAGTAACACTGACAAGCAAACATTCATTGCATCCAGTGTATCAGCTCAGCGGTTTCCACCGTGAGCCCCGTTGTACAAGAACACCGTAAGTTAAAGTGTATTTGTTAGCGATGGATGTGCCACCAAAGCGTATACACTTAAAACACCTTGTTGTCGATTTCGTGTTCGGACAACACCACCTAAATAATTGGATCGGGCCCCTGTCGGGCCCGATCTGCGGTCGGGCCGGGCCGGGCCGGGTAGGCGAATTTTTTCCTCGGGTACGGGCCGGGCCCGGGTCTCAATTTGAGTCACCGGGTCGGGCTCGGGCGGGTAAGTTTAAACAAGCCCGGGCCTGGGCCGGGCCCGGGCCGAAAATCCCGGCCCGTGCAGTGCTCTACCCAGGAAGCTCTCGGGAACGTGACGGTCATGTCGCATGGTGTGGCGTGAAGCAGTCATTCAGATATGCAGCAATGCTTCTTTGCAGACAAGTTGGTCCATACTGAAAACTTGACTTGCTGCGCAAGCGAAGTGACAAAGAAGGGAGACGGGAAAGAGCGCAGTCTACCAACTGTTTATTGTAAGTTCACGAAGCCAATATATAAAAAAACGTTACGGTATTGATAAACAGTTGGTAGTTCGCGCTCTTTCCTGTCTCGCTTCTTCTTTTTCCTTCTGCTTGCGCAGCAAGTCAAGTTTTCAGATATGCAGATTGCAAGGAGGCTGTCGTGTACGAGACACCGCTATTATGCAGTAAACCATACATTGGTCAAAGCGTAATGTGAGAGCACCAACGTTCCAAGAGAGCACCAACGTTCACTAACAACTTTTTTTTTCGTTTCTGAACGTTGCTAGTAGTAGTATCTGGGGTTTTGCGTGCCAAAACCACGCTGTGATTATGAGGCACGCAGAAGTGGAGGGCTCAGGAAATTTTGACCATCTGGTGTTCTTTGTGCACGTTGCTGAGATTGTGGCTGTGCACACGTAACATTCCTTTGAGGACACAATAGCCGTCTCAAGCCGCAGGCAAGGGAGGTACTCGATGCTTTCCTTATCGGACGGAAAGGCGGAGGGTGTGCGTTATTCTGCCGTCCATCGTCCTAAGTGGTGTCGAGTTCAAATACCCCACTACCTCATGTAAGTTGTGATAACTGCGATATGGTGCAGTGCTTTCATGTGTCATGTTTTTGTTGACGTCTCTTTCGGTTATTCAAGCGAAGATTGTTATGCGTTACAGACTTCGGTGGCGGCGGCGGCGGCATTTTACGCGAGAAACCCATGGCGCCGGCGAGTGTACAGGCACGGCCGCTCGAAAAATATATATATAAATATAAATAAAGTGTGGCTTCTTGCGTTCCCCGAAAGCGGCAGAAGCTGCCTAATTGAGCCAGCTGCCACTGTGGCGACGCAAGACAGGTCGGACAGAGGTTGCCTAAAGAAAACACGAATGTCCTTGTGTTGCGAGATTTTTTGAGGAGCCTCAAACTCGTGGAAAATATTATTGGTGATCAGGTCATCAACACTTTTCTCTATGCAATGTTTTCTTTGAAAACAAACACCATTCAGTGTCATACGAAAATTAATGGTCCCCGACGCTGACATCATTTCTTGTCGTTCAAAGACGCCGGTAAACGCAGTGGCTCATCAGCACGCTCATACAGGGACCGTCATATGCTCCTATGAGGATGTCATATAAGCACCAGAAGGAGCTACGTAGCTTTCAGTGGCCGTCCCAAGGTCGCTGGCATTTGCCGATAGGGCCATGCCGAAACTAAGGCGCGCGCACGCGTCCCCCTTCTAGCCCGGTGGCAGTACGCCTACTCATGCCGAGGAGAGACGCGAGTAAAGCGTCACTCCCATGCCACAACTCTCGTTTTCTGTTTCTTTTTTTTCTAAAGGCACGTGGTGGTACGTCTACCAGCGCCAACGTGGACGAAACTGTCAACGCAGCGTTCTCACTGTGCCCCTTTGTTTCAGCGCTACGCGACAGGCCACACCATTAACCTAATCAATGGGCCGTCTTTTGCGACTCGAGGTCAGCCTTACAAACGCTACGCTTTGCTTTACGGCACGGAATACACGAACAGTCGGTGTATGAGATAAGGCACGAATACCACCTAAGTGCTCGAAGGAGGACATGATATTATATTTCAATGGTTGCCGAGTCATTGCGGAATTGTCGGCAATGACCGCGCGGCCCGCTACGTGCTAGTTCACGCCCCGACGGACATAAATAAAGTTTCTCCATACCATACCGTACCGCGCGGATGAAGCTGCACGATCGGCTCATGACCAAGACCTGCGGACACCCATACCACTCTTGAGAACGGACGCCGCGCGGCGACTGCAATCATTTGCTCGCCGTATCACGCTTCTACAATGTCAAATACGCAGGGTTTTTCCAACGCACGCCTGTATTCTATTGACCCAAATTTGCAACTTCGTTTGCCATCCGGGCTCTCACGACGCGATGCAACCTTATTGTGTCGCATGTGGTTGGGCGTGGCATTCACGAATGCATATTCGTGTCTCATTGGAATGGCCAGCAGTGCGGCATGCGACTTTTGCGCCTGCGAGGAGACGCTGGGGCACATTCTATGCCACTGCCCATCACACCAGACTCAACGACGTGTATTGGAAGCCAAGCTCCATCCAAGACCACTGACAGAAAAGAAGATCCTGGAACCTTGGCCTACGGTTTCGCATATGCGCAAGGCCACGAGAGCCCTCTTGTGCTTCTTGAGGACCACCGGACTTCACGAGCGCCTGTGAACGAACAGCGCGAGTTCGTGTTGTGTAGTGTCAAGCTAACTGTTCAGCCATCTCTTTCTCAATCTTCTTTTTCTTCTCTATCCTTTCCTTTCTATTATTCCCCCTTTCCCCACCCCACGTGTAGGGTAGCCAACCGAGCCAAAGCTTGGTTAACCTCCCTGTCTTTCCTCTTCGTTTCTCTCTCTCTCTTATCGAGTGGTCGTGCTACGTGGTATACAGGAATGCCGGTGTACAGAAGTTCGGCCCTCCATGGTGCGCTGGTCAGAGGCGTATTTGTACGCGTCGTTTTCCAACAACTGATACTCTCCGTATCGTGGGCTTGCGGTGATCAGCCGTTTCTGAAATGGCAGTCTGTTTTATTATCGAGTAGCCTTGTCATTTCACGCAGTCACATTTCATTGTTGCCTTGATATCTAAGCACGACAGTCATCGTGACCTAGCTGTCCTGCTCCTCCTCGTACTCCATTATGTCAATTTTGGCCCATACCAAGTCAAGAAGGCCTCCATGAAAATTTGCAAAATGCAAGAAAATTATATGATTCAGATCTAAAATCTACCACGAAGCCACGTAAGCGTTGCATTTAAAGCTTCAGTGCGCGTATTATAACCATAATACCGCCTTGGATGTATACAAAAAGAAACTAATATGAATATCGAATATCAACAACTTTCACCACATATTCTTTCTAGGTAACTAGAGTATAAAACTATTTAAGATGGCACTAACCTTATGATGGGTCCGTACCGTTTACTTAGCTCCTTGAAGGTGATGTGGTAAGGCTTTCGCAAGAACGGAAGGTAGCCGAGAATGGGCACTCCCAGAGGGCCGGGCGCCGTAAGCTTCTTTTCCCGCTCTCCATTCTTCGCACGGAAGCTCTTAATCGTAAGAATCGCAGCGATAATGATAGTCAGCCACGTAGTAAACACCGTCCAGAGAGATCCCCATTCGATCATCTGGAAAAGATAAACTTGTGTTTTACGAAACGGTCAGGCTAGATTTGTGTCAAGCGAAATCGTGGAGCTTTGCCGCCCATTGCCTTTCGTATACAGCAAACGTCGACATAGCTTCGGTTATGTGTAATGTCCAGGCACCATTGGTCGACTCCATTATTAGCATCGTTGTCGTCGTTGTCACCATCAGCTGCAATCCTTACAAATATCTCTCACACTGTCTTCGAACGTAAGATAATACTATGAAATTGCATCGAATATTGCTAGCGACGAAGGTGCAGGTATTGCTCTTGAGTCTTGACCTACTTGTAAATATAACCATAGTCCTTCAGTACTGGATAAAATGATTCGGTGAGTTTACGTTTGCGTGGAAAGCTAGAACTGTGAGGAAAAGGTGTTTAGCATATCATGCCGATCGAGACACCGAAAACTTAGCGAAACAGAGGAATCCCAAGTATATGTACACTATCCATTACTTACGTGTGAGATCGAGTCGTGCAGGCTCCCAATGTTCATCTCCACTGATGCTAGAACTGGACTAATCCTCTGAAGCGTTCACTCCTTGTCGTGACAGGAGAACTATACACCAATGACTTGTTATCAATAAGCTGTAGCCGTCGACCGCTGTCGCCATCTCCTCCTCACAGACAAAAAAAAATCGCACGTGGCGGCAGGTCGCCTTGACCACGCCGTTATCTCACGACTGTGCTTCTGTTGTGAGAGAAAATAATAACATCAACTCTCGATAACGTTTTGTAGGCATGAATGCGTTGACCCCAGGGACTTAGTTGGCGGTCTTTGGTCAGAGCCGGCCCTTGTGCCAAGGAAGTCTACAGACTTAAAGGTTTTAATGGTAAGGAAGGATACAAAACAGATATGAGCGTGGTGCAATAGATTACAGTAGATGTAGTGAATCTGTTATAATTAGCTCAAACAGGCTAGCTTACTAAATGTCATCTCAGAGTTCCACCAATAGAAGTGATCATATGTGAATAGCCATCACCGCGTGATCCAGTTGTTATAGCCGTGAATGTGGGTACAATATATTCTACTTACCTGCAAATGGTATTTTTCATCATTCACCGCTTCAGGTTGACGTAATTTATGAGGGCGTAAACGGCAGGCTCTCTGCTGAGGCTCGTGTCTTCAGTTTCATGACTTTGTGTCACCATTATGTATACCATGTACCCAGGAATGGATAAATGTCATTTATGTAGGAGTCAAGCTTGTTCACTGGTCTTGTTGGCGAGTGTGCCTTTGTGAAGCTGTCGATGTGCTTGAACGTAGGCTGCCAGTGGTCGCCATAGCGTACTCTGTGGTTCTTCAGGTACAGCGATGCAAACGCTCCAAGGCCACATGTGCGGAAGTGAGAGTGTTAGAGGCTTCATAGATTTGAAAATGAGAATGGAAATGCGCCCTGGAGAATTTGAAGCAGATACGAAAATGCACTGCGTTGTTTGCCACGTCCTTGGCACGCCGACTCGCCACGTCTTTCGTTGATGCGGTGTTGGACAGCATGTTATCGTAAAGAGCGTGTGATTGTTCTGAGCAGATTAGTGCAGCGTCCTCTCCTATATCGTGTCTATAAAATGATAATGGCACGAGGAGTTTGATTCGTATTCTTTGAGCCGGTGACGACGTTGTTTTCGATGTTAACATCTGACACTCTGGGACGAAAGGTCTCAGACTTGGAGTGAGACAAGACCGGAGTACATTCCGCAAGATAAGTAAGATAAGATAGGGGAACCTTCTGGAAGGGACACGTTCAGTAACGCTGCTTGCTGCTGTGCAGCGAGTTCGGCCGACGGTGCTACAGAAAAACTAAAGCTCCCGAAGAAGCAATTTCTTTTTCAGGCGGTTCTATAATTGAGCATGAGCACTTGAAGTCACAAAGCAAAGTATGATACACAAGGTCATAAAAGCAAGGAAAGTATCCAAAACATTAATAACAATATTTGGGGTTTTACGTCGGAAAACCACGATATGATTAGAGGGACTCCGTAGTTTAGGGCTCCGGAAATTTCGACCACCTGGTGTGCTTTAACGTGCACTGATATTGCACAGTACACGGGCCTCTAGCATTTTCCTTCCGTTATAATGCTACCGCCGCGGCCGGGATCGAACCCGCGACCTTCAGCTCAGCAGCCGAACACCGTTACGGCTTCACCTCTGCGGTGGACAAGTATAGGGCACATTATTTCACTTGTAGTCTTGAACTGTAGTGTAGCAATTATTACACAAATTGAAAGGAAGTAATGCAAACGAAAAAGGAAGTTTGCCCCGCTTCGGTACCGAACCTACAACCTTCGAATAATGCCTCCAATGTTCTACCAATTGAGCGACTCTCTCTTGTCCACCTAACAAGTTATATCTGAGCATGTGAACATGGGAGTGTTAGCCAGCGCCGCTCGTAGACATGGCAGAGTGTGGAACACTATTTCTTTGTGAGCAGGCGTCATGTAGCATTTCATCTTTTTTACGTGCTGGCAACTTACCAATGAGTTCCCACATACCACCTGAAGCATAGGCGGAGAGTTTTCATTTTGCCGGAGGGGGCGGGGCCCGGCTTGCTCTTCTTCTACATTGTTCTCCCTGTCGCTTCGTATATATATATTTATATATATATATATATATATATATATATATATATATATATATATATATATATATATATATATATATATATATATATATATATATATAAAGAGAGGGCATTTCCGCCTCCTAAATTAAAGAATATAATTAAAGACTTTAATACCACCTTATTCTCTTTGGCGCCTACACCGCGATATCAGTATAAATATCTCTTGTGATGACTCCCGATTTATTTTTCAACTTACACAAAGACATCGATCCTCCTCGCAACGCTTGGCTCAAAGCGAAAAATGCCGTATAGGCTGCTACTCGGTGACTGCATCACATAAAATCGATTCCCACAATGAGTGGGACCCGCCTATTTGCTTTATTGACATGCATTACTTTGTTAAAACATGCACCAGACGTAAGACAGTGGCCTAATGCTGGTACAGGAAGCTTTAATCTTCAATTTGTGATGGCCAAAAATAATTCTCAGCTGGTAGAAAATACAATTTTCTACCACTATAGAACACTAAGAGGTCGCCTCAGTTGTTTGTTAACACAACATATTCCGCACATACAAATCTCTTTGCGGGGGAATTATTAACTGAGTATTTCACTTGTCACTGGTCCATGATAGTAATTTTAAAAGCCTGAAATGAAAAAGCGGGTATAAACAGCCCCCTGTGAAGTAAATAGCTGCCAGACAGGGGGGCCAAACGCTCGTTGTGAATGGACGGGGACCTAAGCCAAGCTCTTAAAAAATATCCCCGGCAGGCGCCGGGGGGGGCTCTGCCCCCCCATGAAGCCGTCCGGGGGCCGAGCCCCCCGAGCCCCCCCGTACTCTCCGCCTATGACCTGAAGGCATCAAGTCTGCTGGGACGAGACCCTCGCTATTAGTGAATGAAAAGACATATTGTCACCCTATTAGCGGCGAAGTGTCTTTTCGTCCAGGTTAATTTCTTTGCCTTTATCATAATGACTACACTACTATTAAAGACTACAAATATTGTCCCAAATACTTTCCTTGGCTTCATTGTCCGTTGGTCTCATCAGGTTGCGTATTACAGAGAGAACGAGCTCGTGATCTTCAACTCCCCTTCTTTCGTTCAAATCAGATGATTTCCTCACAAGCCGCTGAAAAAAAAATTTTGATGGGCTTTAGGAGGACACTACGAACCCTGCCTGCTTAGAGTGAGTACAGTTACCTCGTCTGCTACGACAACCAGGATTTATACCTTTCAATGAGAACTAGACAGCGTATAAAGGAATAATAAAGAGTTCGGTGTTACTGGCGGTCATCTCGATTCTAAGGGTATGCTCCTAACATCGATCATTCCTTCCATGGAGCAAGGGAGGAGAACTTTGGCGGGGATTGTTTGTCAGTAACGGGGATAATGTTAGAAACTCGACGCTGGGAAAGCGTTGATTGGCGGGTGTATTTTCCGAAGCCACGCAACCGCGGGGTGTATTAATTTAGTCCATGAACAGAGCACCAAACTAACAGGCAGGTGGATCACTGTAGCGGACTTTCTCGCAACTGTCGACGGGCGTAAGGCGGTGACCTGACCCGCCGGCCACAGGGTTTACAAACGACGAATATACGATGAAGTGTTCGGCTTACCGTTTTGTATCTGGCCTTCGTCTCGCAGGTAATTAGAGCAGCCACTTGCGTGAAGCCCCTACACTCCTTCGGTGTTGCACGACGAATAACGGTGTATCTCAGGGAATTGCGTCGATTTCTCCGCGCGCTAGGCTTATCGAATGTGCGATGTATCGACGAATTCGTCATGAGAAATGGGAGGGGCGCAGAAGTGGTCGCATGTTGTGCATGCACCGTCGGCTCCTGATCGCAGCGCCACTCGCCGTCTGAAGAATGCACACACTTGTTACTTGAATTCTTGGTGTATTGACGCTCCAAGTCCTAACACATTTGTGAGCATTATGGTCGATATGGTTCACGTTTAACGCGAACAACCAAAAAGTTTAAAGTACGTGATGGCACTTTTCTAATGACTTGTTTTCTGGACGCGAGCCGCTTTATTTCTTCGTATTAATATGAAGTAAATGACGAGAAGTTCAGTCCTCCATTAGAAGTCGTAAATTGGTGCTGTTTTCCTATCCACCATTTGGGCATCCGCCTAGCCACTGCTGCCTTCAGGACGAGCCCCATACAAAGTCTCTACGTGGAATCAAACAAGTGGTCACTCAATTTGCAACGGGCATACAATACCTTCACGTATTTTTTGAAAGTGAGTGCACAGTCTGAACACCCTGTTTATCCTACTGTAAACGATACTCGCTGTGCCACACTATTCCACAACCGACCGGTATTGAGAGAGCCTTTCTCCCTTCGTGTCAGGAAGCTTAATGAAGAAATGGATGTCTCGATTTTTACACTCCGAGTAATGCCTCCGGCGAGACCATTCCGCCATGGTAGTGTCAACAAATCGACTGTGACATATCCTTCATCGAAACCTCCAAACATGCTCCACAAGCGCACATACATATTCACTTTCTTGAACTCCAGGCCAAGTACTCCTGTTCCGAGTTTCTTACTGATGCTTCCAAGCAGTGTTGTACGGAACGGCGTTCCAAGGAACGACGTTCCAGGAACTAGTTCCTTTTGGCAGGAACGGAGGAACGCCACCGTTCTATTCAGCATCGGTGGAACTGTAACGGTAACTCGTTACGTTTAAGCAGGAACGGTAGAGGGAACGGCGTTCCTTCTGTAAACGTTTCACGGCATTCAACAGGCGGACGCACGCAGCACATCATGCAGAACAGGGCGGATGGGTGACCGTGTGAGGCGCGAAAATGTAGCGCTCGCCCATCACGTGACTACGATGCATCCTGGTTTTTACTTCAAGGCGCCCGCCGGGGGGCGCTGGAAAGCGAAAGACGCCGAGACTGACCAGGTGCGGGATGAACAGTTGATTTTTTTTACAGCAGAGATGTTATGCTCGAGGTTGTGTCGTAGAAAGAAAATTATCATCATCATGAACCGGCACGCACTCTCTTCGTCATCGCCATCCTCTTCTGCTTCTCTCCCAGAACACGGGTGCTGATTTGTCCGGCGCGGGATGCAATAACTCTGGTGAGGCGAGAGAACGAGCACAGAGAGAGCGAACGGAAGGAATATAGAGAAAGAGATAAATTCTTGGCTACAAAATGTTTTCGGCGAGGCGATATTCGACACCGCCTATCCACGATCTGAAGGCGAGCGCCGTAACCACTCGGATATCTAATTTTTTTTTTTTCGTGGTAGTCATTCAACATAGGCATGGCACTTTGAAGCAATTCAATACAGACAGAGGACAAATATGTTCATTTTGCTCGTATGGCGACCCAACGACGAACACATAGTACTGAAGAATTCGCATTCATCTCTAGAGTGAATCATAAAAGAACCGCCATTTCCCATTATACGCTAGAACGGTGGTAAGGATAGACACCTCACCAACGCAATAAACCATTCTGGCTGACTTTACATTTGCTCGTATACATCTCTTAGCTGAGTGACCATATACTAATGATGTAGGATATTGAGTAAATTATTGGCTATGCGTTTTTCTGGAACATGCGCGCACGCTAGAAGTGTATAGCATATACTTGTATAGTACAGTATATCAAGAAGTGGTCCGCCTCGGTGGATCAGTGGCTAGGGTGCTCGGCTGCTGACCCGAAGGTCGCGGGTTCGATCCCGGCCGCGGCGGTCGCATTTCGATGGAGGCGAAATGGTAGAGGCCCGTGTGCTGTGCGATGTCAGTGCACGTTAAAGAACACCAGATGGTCAAAATTTCCGGAGCCCTCCACTACGGCGTCATCATATCGTGGTTTTGGGACGTAAAACCCCACATATTATTATTATTATCAAGAAGTGGAAAGGAGAAGTGATGGTGAGGAGGGGAAAACGAGTATAGAGAGACAGAGAAAAAGAAAAAGGAAAAAAAAAAAGATAGAAGGCGAGCGAACGTACACAGGGAGACAGAGAGAGAGAGATAGCGAAAAAAAATATAAAAAGAAGAGAAAGAGAAAAATACAGAGAACGAAAGGAAAGAAAGAAAGCGAAAGATAGAAAGACAGAGGGCGAAATATACAGAAATATGTTCGCTGACTGTGAACGGGGGGCTTTACTAAGGTGTAAATGTGTATCCTGAACATTATTTTTCTGCTCACAAATATTCAATGAGCACTAATTAAACGCCTAAGTATTGTCCCTTTCGATGCGATTTCCTGTGCAAGAAGTTCCGTTATTTGGCGCATTGGTGGAGATTTCTATTTGAATATGTGAAGTGCAGTACCCTCACTGCGCCTTTGCAGACCGACGTTGAAAAGTGCCACATGTGTTGGACTTGAAATAGACGAGCACGAAAGTTGCAGTTACATGTATGTAGTAAGGCTAGTGGTCTCGAAAAAAATTGTCTAGGAGCGTTTATTTAGATTTCTTTACCTATGTATAACCTGCTGTCAGCAATGTTAAGTTCGTTTGATATATGTAGCTCAACGGGAGCTTTAAATCACTCACTGTATTTCGCCTCAGGATTATCCGACACTATATATTTATTAAAAACTCAAATGTAACGTTAATGTAACGACACGTTCCAATTTTGGAAATGTAACTGTAACGAGTTCCTTTTGTATTTGAGGAACTTGTAACGGGAACTCGTTCCGAAATTGGGAAGGAACGAGGAACGAACTTTCGTTCCTGTTTTAGAGGAACGTGTACAACACTGCTTCCAAGTCCCATGCCGGTGTGCGTTATGCAGCGATCGGTCCTTCATTTACAAACTATGGCACTCTGCACCCAGAAACAAGCATCTTCACAGCAGAAGCTTTAGCTCTGTTGACTGCTGTGAAACATATCGGCTAGGAAAAGTTAGAAAAATCAATTATATTCACCGACTGTCTGAGTGTGGTAAAAGCTATCATTTCTCTCCGAAAGAATAAAAACCATGTAGTGTTGGAAATGTATTCATTCCTTTGCACCATGTATGCATCCGGCCAACATATCGTGTTGTGCTGGGTGCCCGGACATAGAGACATCGAAGGTAATGTCTTAGCTGACCAGCTAGCCACTTCTGTCCACGTAAATGTTACTGATACATCCGTGGGTGTTCCTGTAATGGACTTGAAGCCCGTTTTCAGGAAAAAGCTCAGGGCCTTCTGGCAGAGATCATGGGATCTAGAAACGCATAATAAATTGCACATGATTAAGCCATGCCTTGTGCCATAAAATACCACATCAACGTCAAATTGGCGCTGTTTTCTTTTTGCAGTGGAAGCCACGTCACTACAGCAAATAGTTCAGCAAGAACACTTGAAGCTACAAAGCACAGCATTGCCGTACGGAGATATGGATCACCAGGTGAGCTGAAAAAGTGCAATATTTCATCTTCTCAACCACGCAGTTGGCGACTTTAGGCGCATTACTGCGATGTAAAACAAAGAAAGAGGTTGTAATATCTCAATTGTTGTGAAACCGCTTCTGTAGTGGTGCCATTTTGAATCTCACGTGTTTTTTTTTATTGCGATAGCAATTATATGGACACTCTCGGCTGCTTTTCGCCGTCGGCGTCGCCGTCACCGTCATGCTCCGTATATATATATATATATATATATATATATATATATATATATATATATATATATATATATATATATATATATATATATATATATATATATATATAAAAGCCACGAAGAAAATACCGGCAGATCCCACGCACCGTGGGAATCGATGTGATGCGAAGCAGCCAGCAAGGAGCAAATCATGCTGTACATAATATGCATGTTATTATTTACATGATAGGACCTGTCATTTGTGTTCGTCAAACAGTCACGTCGCGCAATACAAATTTTGGTGTATATCAATCTAGCGAACTGGACGCAAGCGCACCACGATCGTGGCATGTAAGTGGCATTGTAGATGACATGCATGCCAAGATTTACATGTTACCACCTGCCACTTCTGTTCGCTTAATTTTTTACCTCGAATCACAGCGAGACGCGCGACCAATCTGCCTCCATTTCGCATGCGTTCGTATTCTCGCACTCTGCGCATCGTGCAGACGCCATCCGCGTTCCAGGGTTTAAATTGACGGACAATTTGTCAATTCCAAAGTGTGTTCCTCGAACGCCTGTGCCCACTGAGACGGGGTCGGTCAGAATGAAATGTGATGCGCGCGTCTCCCTCCTTGCATGATTAGAGACGCTGGGCAATGCGACGTTACCCAAGCAAAGCGCGAGCGCTGTAGAGTCCAACGCGACCGGTGTCCGTTTGCGCGCCCCGGCGCCCACCTGGCACTGTGCCAGGGCACGGCTGGAGGGACGGACGGACGGACGGACGGGCGGACGCGAGCATGATACATTAAAGGCTTTCACCTTAAAATTTGGTGTATATCAAGCTGGCGAAACGGCCACAAGAGTGTCATGAGCGTGGCATGCAAATCATGTTGCACATGAAATGTCATGATTTGCATATTACCACTTGTCATTTATCCTTGTCATACAATCACGTCGCTGAATACCATATTTGGTGTATATCAAGCTAGCGAAACGGCCACGGGAGTACCATGAGTGTGGCATGCAAGTCATGTTGCGAATGACATGTCATGGTTTCCATATTAAAACGTCATTTATGCCCGTCATACAGTCACGTCTCTAAATACGAAGTTTGTTGCATATCAAGCTAGCGAAATGGCCACGAGAGTGTCATGAGCGTGCCATGCAAGTCATGTTGCACATGACATGTCACGATTTCCGTATTACCACTTGGCAATTATGTTCGTCATACAGTCACGTCAGTCAATACCAAATTTGGTGTATATCAAGATAGCGAAACGGCCGTCAGCGTGCCATGAGCGTGGCATGTAAATCATGTTGTATATGACATGCTGGTCATGATTTTCATATTACCACCTGTCATTTATGCTAGTCATACAGTCACGTACCTCAATACCAAACTTGGTGTATATCAAGCTAGCGAAACGGCCACGAGAGTGTCATGAGCGTGGCATGCAAATCATGTTGCACATGACATGTCATGATTTCCATATTACCACTTGGCATTTATGTTCGTCATACAGTCACGTCACTAATACCAAATTTGGTGTATATCAAGCTAGCGAAACGGCCGTCAGCGCGCCATGAGCGTGGCATGTAAATCATGTGGTACATGACATGCACGTCATTATTTGCATATTACCACCTGTCATTTACGTTCGTCATACAGTCACGTCGCTCAATCCCAAATTTGGTGTATATCAAGCTAACGAAACGGCCGCGACCGCGCCATGAGCGTGGCATGTAAATCATACTTTTCATGACAAGTAATTCATGATTTTCATGATATGAAAAGCCATTTATGTTCGTCATACAGTCATGTTATGTCATACCAAATTTGGTATAAATCCCATTAACGATACGGCCAGGAGAGCACAAAGTCGTAGGCGGCTAGATAGATAGATAGATAGATAGATACGCTCAAAGTCGCCGAAGTTCGCTAAGAAATGCTTCGCATTTAAAAATAATTCAGAAAAATATATTCCAGCGCGCAGAATCGAACGGGCGACCTCTCGCCCCGCAGCGCTAACCGTTAGGCCATAGAAGCGCACATGCTGCAGCAGTTTAACGGCAAGCTATTTATATACACCACTCGCCGCTGGCGGTACTCAGATCTCGGGGAGAATATCAGCGTGTTCTCTGCCTTACCAGCAAACGAGCGAGATGGCGCAAAGTGCGCGCTCGGCGCCCCACTCGCTGCGATGCGCTGGCTCCCCAACACCCCGACTTGCACTTTGGTCTGCAGGGCGTAGTCGCCTTTGCGACTACGCCCTGCAGGGGATGGGGGCAGTTTTACGTCGTGTGATTTCGCCGGGAAGATTGCGTTTAGGTTACAGAGCGCACAAAGGTCGCTTTCGCTGCAGAAGCCCCGTTTCCGAAAGAAGCCAACTGTGACACTTGTTAGTTCGCGCTCGTCCTGTGTATACCTGTGCGTATGTTTCATGCGTCCTTTGCGCTTGAGCAATGCGCTCCAAGTTTCAATCTGCTTGCCGTTCTTCGCGTGAAAAGCCAATTTGTTGCTATCGCATTCATTGCTTCACCCTTGCGGAGAAAATGTGCCTCTTTTTTCCTAGCCAACATAAGTGCCAGCAGGTATGCAATTGATTATTAACCAGCAGCTGATTATTAACCTCCTCGGTCCCGGAGTACCCGAATGGGTGCTCCGGGACCGAGGAGGGTGTTTTTTAAATGCGAATGCATTTCTTAGTCGGGGCATGTCAGGCGTCCGTCGGTGTCCGCATCTCTCCGCTCTCACTCCCTCTCCCATAGCAACAGCTGCGGGCGCGCGCGTTTATCCTCGCCCCTAGCAACCGGAGCAGGGGGGTGCGGGCGGAGTAGCGGAGAGTGAGTGGAGAGGAGGAGCGCGCTCTGGTGTGTGAGGGCGCTCGCATCGCGGGAGCTCGGCGGGAGCTCCCGCGTGTGTGGAGAGAGTGTAGGAGAGGGTAGGTGCAGAGCTTCGCCGCTCCTTCTCTCGCCGTTCACTCTCTCTCCTCCCTGCGCCCCACTCTCCCGTCCGCTCGCTCGCACGTATATAAAAAAAGAAAAGAAAAGAAAAAAAAAAGAAAACAGGCGCTGCGCCGTGCTCCCGACCGGGCTGCAGAAATTAGGCGCCTTTTCCTTCTTCGAACCACAACCACCATATATAAATGGAGTGAAGCGCGCGCGAAATGCAATCGCATTTCCTCACGATTCCCTTCGGGGAGGTGGGGGGCATTTTTTCTTTAGACAATAAAGATTTTTGTAAAAGTTTTATGATTGTCAAGTCTCTTTCGTCTTCGCAAATTGATTCTACGTCAAGGCGGAGAGAGAGAGAAACAACTTTATTAACCCCATCTTAAGGGAAAGGGGCTGCAAGAAGGCGAAGGATCCTACTCGCGGTAGGCCTCGTCTACCATCCCAGCACACCTCAGGATACCCTCCTGAAGTTCGGGGTTGGAGCCGCGCATGGCAGCCTCCCACAGCTCCTGACTACTTAATTGTTCATGAAGTCTCGGGGAGGGGGAGTGATTTTGACACTGCCACATAATGTGGTTAAGGTCCGCTTTCCTCGCAGAACAAAACTAAACTTCCGGGGTAAATTTTGTGGCGTAGGGCAGGGGGAGAGAAAAGTCCGGGTTCGTAGTCTACGCCATAGAACCTCACGCCTGCGGAAAAACTTTGCCGCAGCTAAATTTACCCTAAAATAAATTAACAAAAGCTTCTTAATTAACTTATGATTTACACGCCATGATTTACAGTATGATTCACACGCCATGGCCGTAGTGTTCCTGCGGCCGTTTTCTTAACTCGATATATCCATAAATTGGTACGAGACATTTCTGCATGATCAACATAAATGACAGATGGTAATATGAAAATCATGACGACGTGCATGTCATTTAAAAGCGAGTGGATGCGAGCCAGTTGGTAAGAATCCATGATATAAAACAGCGCGTAAAAGACGACGGACGAGAAAGAACACAGGACTAGCGCTGAATGCCAACTGATGGTTTATTGAAAAAGCACGCAAATATACACAGAAACGGAAAACGGGGAAGGGAAACAAAAGAGCTTCTAGCGGCACATGCAATATAATGAGCCCTCTGACAGATTTTTATCGCAAGGGCCTTGATGCTTAATTTACGAGTGAATCTCACAAAAAGAGCCATTTTTTCTCAACTTTGCATGCATTTTTATTGATAAACTTTTTTTTTTTAAATTGGTTGAAGATACTTTTGGCAGATGCTACGTGAGCTGGTAAAAGAGGTGAAAAAAGTTTTGCGGCTGAAATACTGCCGCTGTCTTAATTTGCATGTTTCCACCCTTCTTTCGTATGCTCATTTTAGGCCGAAAAATAATATATGGTTGTCTTGTGACGTCACGCGAAATAACAATGACAATATCATACTTTAAAACACAATGTGCCATAGTACCTAGTTTCATGGTTAGATACGCATAATTTATTCCGAACTTTTCCTTTTCCCCGGAACATTCAAGGGATAGTAACGTGACCACATTATTTCTTGAACAAAAATACTTGACTAAAATCCCTCTCAGGCAGTCACCTTCCAGCTCAACTTTTAGGGGCGAAGCTCCTTAGGGTGTGGGTCTGTCCCTCCTCTGTAGTAGTAGTAGTAGTAGTAGTAGTAGTAGTAGTAGTAGTAGTTAGGTAGGTAGGTAGGTAGCCACGTGTAGTGGAATGTACCCATTCCGCGTGATAAAGATGACGATGACGCAGTGTAGTGGAATGTACCCACTACACGTGATAACAATTATAAGCGCGTTCCAGTATAGTGGAATGTACCCACTACACGTGATAAAGATGACGATGACGCGGTATAGTGGAATGTACCCACTACACGTGATCAAGATGACGCTGATGACCATGAAGTATAAGCGCGTTCCAGACCACGCATTCTCTTTCTGCCATTAGAGTGTACTAGAATGGGGGAGTGGGTCCACACAGGGCTCCGCGCTGAGGCGTTTTTTTCTGAAAATCCAGGCGCCGCTGCCGTCGCCTTCACCTGAAGGTTACCATGGTTACCTCTGATGTTGCCATGGTTACGGCCGCGCGCGGCGGCCGCCGGCGGCAGCCTGGCCGTTGCGCATCAGTCGCGTATCAAGCGTATCCCGCAGCGTTCGTGCAAAGCCGTGGACGGCGTTGCACCACGTCTCACGAATAATTCAACTAAAGGGGAGGCACTACGTTTATTTTGCTCAATACCCTACTCGTAGCTAATAGCAGCAGGGCTAGCTTCATTGCGTTCGATTCTTTTTTCGCACCAGCAAGGTTGAAAGAAGTTGGCGAACAAATGGTAAAAACAACGCACGAGCGGCGGCGCGTCGAGCAGACGATGCCGCACCGAGCAGACGACAGCTCGGCGCTCTCGCAGTCACCACGAGCGCTACCAGCCGCTGCTCCACCGTTCCAACCGCCGGAACAGACGGAGCTTCAGGTGAAGGCGACTGCAGCGCCACCGCAAATTTTCAGCGCTTTTTGCTTCACCCGCGCCGCTTGCCGCCCGCTTCAGTGGACCCACTCTCCCATTCTAGTACACTCTACTGCCATGGATGAAAACGATCGAGCTTCGCACACTCATCATCATTCACTTCGTGGATATGGCGCAATTTTTTTCAATAAAATCGTTGGTGGTCGAATTCTGGGCTGGGACATTTCACTGGGAATTGCCCACTGAAGAACGCGATAGGCGCCATGCTCGCACCACCCAACTACAACGTTCTAGGAAAGGTTGCGACCACGCAGTTTACTGCGATAAAACTCTAAGTATACGTGTCCCTTCGACAAGCCCCAAAGAATATTCTGCGTGAATTTTCGCGTGGGAGGATAATGACTGCGAGCGCAGGTTATATAATTTTTTTTCTTAGGCGGCAACGGACTATGGAGTACGACGCAATTTAGGATTACAAATAGGTAGGCAACAACTCACAGTCCCTTCACGCAATACTAAAAGGCGCGCAAGAGAAACCTTAGACTCTCACGAGATACGCCCTGAATTGCTTTCACTTGCTCAGTCGACGAGTTTTCCACTACTCCCGTTTCTCACCCGGTGTTTCACAACCTCCGGGATCGGCTACGCGAGGTTGTCATGTGATGACGTGACTGCATGACGTCATTGTTCGCACAAGAGCATGGCGCCATTTTAACGCGATAGCCTTAAAGAGCTCGTTTTGCAGAAATTCCGGCGTCGGCGGCGGCGTCGTTGGTTGTGAGCGAAAAATCATCTTGTCCGTGACCGAAAGATCAAGAACGATGCAAATAAAATAAATAATAAAAATTTCCGGGTTCGAGTGAGGATCGAACCCAGGCCGTCTGCGTAGCAAGCAGGTGTTCTACCACACAGCCACGCTTTTGCTTGGAATTACATTGAAAAGAACATTACCGCCCGTGTCGTCGTACCTCCCTCTGTCCTCGTCTTTTTTGTGCGGTCATGATTTCGACATCAGTAAACACCAACTATAGGCCTAACCCAAGTTCCTCGGACACTCGCAGGACTGTGGGACAGTCGGCAGCCGCCTGTGCATTTTCAATGGGCACCGGTGTTTCCCGCCAAATTCGAGAGTGGATATCCTTGGCCTAAACAAAGACGATGCAGCACCTTTCTTTTCACTCCTACGCTGTAAGAGGCACTGTGTGTTTTTTATGCAGCGCAACGTCAAACCTACAACATTATAGCTGTACACGGAGGAAGGAATAACTCAGGAGAGGCCCTGACGTCACTCTCTGTGAAGCCGTGGTGAAGCCGGAAGTCGGCCATATTGACTGGGCAGATGCTCCTCTCTTGTTTACATGTGACAAGCGAAGTAGAAGGCGCGTTTCCCTCTCCGGCTCGAAAACCACGTGGGCTGCACGGCACGCGTGTTGAGGCTATCCGAAACCAACGGAACGGGACTTAAAACGGTGGGCAAGCGCGATACAGTTGGCGAAATCATTTCGTCCGAGTAACAACAGCGAGTAAGAGCTCGTCGACAACGACGCAAACACAAGAGATCGCCATGCTAGATGCACTGACTACGGCGAGTATGCTCTCAATCTTTTCACGACATATATTCACGCACTGTACGGACAACACGATCGGCCGTGCGCCGCCTTCTATGGTTGCATTCCGTTTCCCAAGCGGCGCCCGGCCACCGTGCTCGGGTTCCACGTAAACGCTCATCGGCGTCAGCATTGTGCAACCGCGGTGGTCGACCTTGTGCACGGTGCGTGTACGAGTGACACTTGAACGCGGTTGTTGTAACGCCGAGAGCACACTGCTAGGGGCGAGCATAGCAAGCAAAACAGAAAAGGTATTTTAATGCGCACAAGCAAGTTCTTACTGTACACATATCGAACACGAAACTACATGTGCACATGGTGTCCTGATTTCGTCTAGCCGAGTACAAACGTTTCGTCCGTTGTCACAAGCAGGAACACTGCACAACTGTCGCTGACCTGCAAGGCGTTCGTCGTGGTTCCGTTTTGTCACGGTGCCTGAACCCGATTTTGCTGAGCACATCGAATACTTCATCGGCGTCGTCCGCTGCACGGCACGTGAATATACGCGATCCTTTCACGCACTGTTGAGGCCCCGTGGCTAACAACAGGTCTTGTAAACGTTGCTAGGTACAATAACCGCCGGGAGAGCACTGCGTAGCTAACAACGCGGCACAAAGCATGGATATCGTCCGCCGCGGTTGAGTACGAGACCTACGGAGGCACACACGCACATGCCGCCGCCTTCGCCGCCGCCGCTACGCCAGCTACACTGCACAACGCGTAACCATAGCAACGCCGCCATTGTGCCCAGTGGATATGGCCGCCATGACGTCATTTCCTCCACACTTTTTGCGTATCGCGCCGGCTGGGCATGCCCTCTCCTGAGTTATTCCTTCCTCCGTGTAGCTGTAGTTCTCTAAACTGCATCTGCCGTTTATTTGCGCTTCGCGAAAGATCTCCGGCGAAAGAAGCAAGTCACGGAAATGGTGGGGGGGGGGGGGGGGTGCTTTTGCCGCTCCTAATTCCAGTAAAGGCACCCAAACACCACAAAGGCATTTTCAAAAACTACTGCGGGGTGTCACGTTGCCTGTCAGCGTAAAGATACCATCGCTTCGGGGTATTCTAGCATCTGCCGTTGCCTTTCCCGTTCCCTGGTATTCTCTGGTTGTACGTACACAGGGTCTTCGGCTCACCACCGTCGCTTCGCAGTCATTTCTTGGGACAAACTGTAGCATTCATCATTTTTAGTGGACCCGTAGTGAGCAGTGGGATTTGCCCAATTTCTGTGTAACATGCTTATTCATGATGATGAATCATGACACGATTGTGAGCGTCATGATTTTTTTGAGAATTGACGCAGGTAATTTATAATAAGCAATTTTTGATGAATATGGTCATTACTGGCAACAAGAAATTCAAAGTCGTGCTAATATGTTTTTGGAA
Source organism: Rhipicephalus appendiculatus (assembly GCA_030522465.1). NCBI lineage: Eukaryota > Metazoa > Arthropoda > Arachnida > Ixodida > Ixodidae > Rhipicephalus > Rhipicephalus appendiculatus. The sequence goes on along the minus strand of JALIZH010004422.1, from coordinate 1,366 downwards.
TGGAGATTACAAAAGGGATCTGTAGTGTCCTGGGATATTTATGAAGGAATGCCAACTATGAATTTCAGCTTCCTAAATTTCCTGGGATTTCTCGAGGCTATTCCTCAGGCCCACATGTGCATCCCCTAAACCTCAATAGCTCTGGGACTAAGTAACAGCTTCGTGTAACTTCGCAGTTCCCTTAGTTCAAATGTAGTGAACTCGGAAAAGGTTCGGGCTCTAAGCATGGTTCTTTAATAGCATGGGTCACACGACGCGGCAACTTAGGCACGGGGCGATATCGGCAAGGCGTCTTTCTTGCCATCACGAAACCAAACATAACACTGAACCAACTGGCATAACATGGGTACTATGACTACTATCTGTGTGCACTGATTTCAGCGACAAGTGTCAACACACAACAATGGTCCAACATTACTTCTGTTTTTTTTTTTTTTAAATGTCTCCAAAATAATCTTTCTACAGATGGTGACGACCACCATTGTGTCTCGCTCGGGTATCCCATGCTGGCCGTAATCGATCAAACGCGCGGCGATTGGTGGCCCATTTGGAATGATGTTGAGCACGTTGACGATTGTTTGTGCCCTGGAACCTGGTACTGGACTTTGCGGGCTAAAGCCCAAAGCCGGAAGGGCCCACGAGGACACAGAGCGCACTGCATAAAAAATCACTGCAAGAGAACATTGTCGAGAAATTATTACTCAGAGGTCCAGAAGCACAGCATATCATTGACAAAACACTTTTGTTTACTGTATGGGTTCTTTCTTTTTATCTCTCGGCTCTTTCTCGCTGCTTGGCAACATTGTGAAGATATACGCTGGGTGGGAACAGGGATATTGTTAATAATGTATGACCCGTCCTCGGATTCTGATTGAGCGAATGAGTCCATGGTCATGCATTTGTCCATTCGTTTAAGTGTTTGTTCGACCAACGAGTCATCTATTTACATTTGTCATTTATGAATTCATTTTTCACGAAGGTGTAGGAGATATAGTTTGTTTAATGTGAAACAGATTGAGTTTCATGAAACTAATCTTTTAACATTAGAGAGATTTGGAAATATTTGATACGGTATTGTTTAATAACCTTCTTTCTAAAATAAAGAAACTCGTTGCTAAATGAGAGAAATAAGTAAGAGATAGAGGATCGGTTGTGGAAAAGCAAAAAGATACGACAAAAATGTGGTATGAAAAATAAGGTCATTCTACATTACGGCGCACAGATTGGGGCTATGATATTGCCACGCGCGTTTCTTTTACTGTATTCGGTTTACGCCCCACAAAGACTGTGAACAAACCGCGCCTGCAGTGTTCGAGAAGGTTCACGATTCTAGTAGATCATTTTGTTAAGATTGCGCGCAAGACGC
>JALIZH010004420.1:12500-14125 GCA_030522465.1 Rhipicephalus appendiculatus | reverse complement strand
TCGTCCAATGTGTCTGCTCGACCTTCTGAACGCGTTTTCAACTGGCTTCGAAGCATTTCTAGCTGATCCGTGAGCAAGCCGACCGCGTCCCGAACTTCCGAACTTGTCAGGGCCAACGACTGTTCAAGCTCTCTTCGGACGTTCTCAATGTCGTCCAGGAGTGACTGGCCACCCACAGCATCAACAAAGACTACAGCCACGCCTGCGCACGCTTTATAGTGGCTGACAAAGTCCTTATAGACCACAGCCTCTTTACATTTAGAGCACTCCTTGAGGTAGAAAGCGCAGCTTCTGCTTAAGTGGCCGTTAAGTTCGTCGATTCGTCCGGTGAAGTCGCAGCCGCTGTCGACGTTCACACAGCGAACTTTCCTGCATTGCAACGCATTGTTCAATCCGACGTCGAAACTTTTTTGCGAACCAAGAGTTTGTTTGTCGATCCAACATACGGGACGGGCTCCTTTGTACGCAATAGTACGGCACTCCTCGCAGACCATGTGCGAGCACGACAGTACACCTGCCCTTGCCGATGCCACGCCGCACCAGTTGCACAGTTGCACGTCGTTGAGTTCCTCGAGAAACTCGACAGTCTTCCACTCGGTGTGCTCACCGAAGCCACACACGCGGTACATGAATCTGTGGCGCGTGTCGTCCATGCCCGATGTCCGCTGCATTCACCAAGCAGTGGTTCGAAGCTGGATCCGAAGCGCAATTCGAAGGGAATCGCGATCAGCCTCAAGCGTTACAACGACGCCTTTAGCAGAAAGAAAAAGCCCGACTAGTGGTTCTGTTTGCGAAGATACCTGTGTTCGGCACGTCAGCCTCTCTGCAAGCGTCAAAGCTGATTTATCTGATCTCTCACTGCGGCCGGCGCCTCGATTCCTTTAGTCTTGCTTCGGAACGTAGATAACCGCATTAGTGACGTCAGCCGAGCTAAGTTTCGCTTCGTTTCTGCGCGCAAGGTGGTCATTTTTTCCAGCACCCAGTCGTCTCAGCGAAAACTACGGAAAGGCGCATGCGCCACTCTAGGTTGTGCAGCGGAGCAGGCATACTGTAAAAGTAGTAAGTGTGCGGACCATTTGGACTGTGAGTCGTCGTACTGTAAAAATATCGTCAGCAGAGTTCTTGCATGGCTGCCGCGTGTTGGACCTTTCGACCAGTTTGTTCAACCAAAGCGATATTTTACTTGGAGATAACCCCGGCGAAGCAGTTCACTGTTCAACAAAGATGGCCGGCTCGATGCAGCGGTGGACGCACTGCGTAAAAGGATTCGGAAGCCACGTTGACATGAAGACGGTGGAATTTATGGACAAGCTCGAGTGTTGGCAGGTCTGCAGTTGGTGCGACTTCGTGTGCTCACAAATGTATCGGCTGCCATGTCGGCACATTTTATGTGACTTGTGCAAAGGCAGGTATACGTACTGGAGTAATCCTAACTGTTTTGTTAAATGCTGCGGAGGTGAACGAGTCAGTTCTCGTATAGAAGCAGGCGACCCCAGCGACAAGCGCGTACGTTGCGTGTACGCGGACAGTGGCTGCGACTTCGTTGGACCTCTGAAACACTTGGACGAACATCTGCGGGAGAGCTGCGCCCTGTACATGGCGGCGTGCCACAATTGCGGAGGCAC
>JALIZH010004420.1:0-7500 GCA_030522465.1 Rhipicephalus appendiculatus | reverse complement strand
CGCACTAGGGACAGGATATCGCTATCGCGTTCAACTCTTAAAGGCGAAGCTTAAGGGTCCCCCCAATTTTTTTTCTCTCCGGGCCGTATCGTTAATGGGATTTATACCAAAATTGGTGTGGCACAACAGGACTGTATGACGAACATGAATAGACTGGTCATATCATGAAACTAAGATTAACTTGTCATGAAAAATATGATTTACACGCCATGGCCCTAGTGCTCCTGAGGCCGTTTTCTTAACTTGATATGTACAAAAATTGGTACGATGAGACATTTCTGCATGACCAACATAAATGACAGGTGGTAATATGCAAATCATGAAGTGCATGTCATGTACAACATGATTTACATGCCACGCTCATGGTGCCCTGACAGCCGTATCGATAGCTTGATTTACACCAAATTTGGTATTGTGTAACGTGACTGTATGACCGAACATAAATGCTGATGGTCATACAGAAATCATGACATGTCATGAGCAACATGACTTGCATTCCACGCTCATGGCATTCTCGTGACCGTTTCGCTGACTTGATATACACCAAATTTGGTATTGAGTGACGTGACTGTATGACGAACATAAATGAAAGTGGTAATATGGAAATCATGACATGTGGTGTGCAACATGACTTGCATGCCACGCTCATGACACTCTCGTGGCCGTTTCGCTAGCTTGATATACACCAAATTTCGTATTGAGTGACGTGACTGTATGACGAGCATAAATGACAAGTGGTAATATGGAAATCATGACATATCATGTGCGACATGACTTGCATGCCACGCTCATGGCGCGCTCGCGGCCGTTTCGTTAGCTTGATATACACCAAATTTGGTATTGTTTGACGTGACTGTATGACGAGCATAAATGACAAGTGGTGATATTGTCACGTGGTCGTGACGTTGACGAAGGCAGTAGGCAGTAGTCCAAGATGAAACACTTTATTTGGGCCGAACTTGTGGCCTGTAAACTGATGGTGAGATTACAGCAATAAGCGCTGGCACTGATAGCGGCGAACAGAGCGTCGGCCGTCGATGAACTGAACATCGTTGGAACGCGCCGGCTTTTGTAAATCACGCGTCGAACATTCTAGCCTTATCACTAGTAGTCGCGCAAGCTCTGGAATAAGCTCGAGTGTTCGCGTCTTGCGCGCAATCTTAACACAATGATCTACAATAATCGTGAAGCTTCTAGAACAATGAGGCGCGGTTTGCGCTGAGCATGCGGGCAGTCTTTGTGGGCGAAAACCGAGTACAGAAAAATAAGAAAGGCGCGTGGCAATGCCCCCCCCTCTGAAAAAGCATCGTCCCAATGCTTACAAAAGAACAAAGGAGAAAAAAATACATGCAGCAATAAATCACAACAATAAAGAAAGAAAGTACAATAATAAAGCAATAAGTGCAGTCCTCAGGTTCGCTAACGCGCGAAATACGGCTTGAGGCGCACGACATGGACGACTTCAGGTCGCGCACGGCGATGTTGAGAGTTTGTAATGCCGTCCGGGACGACCTCGTAGTCCAGAGCACCGAGACGTCGAAGCACCTTGTATGGCCCGAAGTATCGCGGAAGAAGTTTTTCACAAAGTCCACGTCGGCGTATCGGTGTCCACACCCAAACGCGGTCGCCGGGCTGGTATTCCACGAAGCGTCGTCGAAGATTGTAGCGGCGGCTGTCAGTCGTCTGCTGATTTCTTGATCCGTAGGCGGGCGAGCTGTCGTGCTTCTTCGGCGCGCTGCAGATAGGCGGTCACGTCGGTGTTTTCCTCGTCGCTCACGTTTGGTAACATGGCGTCGAGAGTCGTTGCCGGGTTCCGTCCGTAGACCAACTTGTACGCCGTCATCTGCGTCGTTTCTTGTACGGCCGTGTTGTACGCGAAGGTCACGGAAGGATGGCGTCCCACGTCTTGTGTTCGACGTCGACGTACATGGCCAGCATGTCGGCGATGGTCTTATTTAGGCGCTCGGTCAGGCCGTTGGTCTGTGGGTGGTACGCGGTGGTCCGGCGGTGGCTTGTGTGGCTGTATCCCAAAATCGCCTGAGTTAGGTCAGCCGTAAACGCCGTACCTCTGTCGGTGATGAGTACCTCTGGGGCGCCGTGTCGAAGGACGATGTTCTCAACGAAGAACTTGGCTACCTCGGCAGCACTGCCTTTAGGCAGGGCCTTTGTTTCGGCGTAGCGGGTGAGGTAGTCGGTAGCCACGACGATCCGTTTATTTCCGCAAGTCGACGTTGGGAACGGCCCCAGGAGGTCCATCCCGATCTGCTGGAACGGTCGCCGAGGGGGGCTCGATCGGCTGAAGGAAGCCTGCTGGTCTGGTGGGCGGTGTCTTCCGTCGCTGACAGTCTCGGCACGTCCTCACGTAGCGGGCGACGTCGGCGGCAAGGCGCGGCCAGTAGTACTTTTCCTGTACTCTTGCGAGCGTGCGGGAAAGTCCGAGGTGTCCAGCCGTCGGGTCGTCGTGTAGTGCCTGGAGGACTTCTGGACGCATTGCTGAAGGCACTACGAGAAGGTAGTCGGCTCGAAGCGGCGAGAAATTCTTCTTTATGAGAAGGCTGTTTCGCAAGAGAAACGATGCGAGTCCTCGCTTGAATGTTTTCGGAACAATGGCTGTCTTGCCTTCGAGGTACCCCATAAGGCCCCTGAGTTCCGGGTCGGCTCGCTGTTGTTCGGCGAAGTCGTCGGTACTTATGGCTCCCAAGAAGAAGTCATCCTCGTGGTCGTCCTGCGGCGGCGGGTCGACGGGGGCGCGAGACAAGCAGTCGGCGTCAGAATGTTTTCGGCCGGACTTGTAAACAACCGTGACGTCGAATTCTTCAAGCCTTAGACTCCATCTTGCGAGACGACCTGATGGGTCCTTCAAGTTAGCTAGCCAACACAAGGCGTGGTGGTCGCTCATAACTTTGAAGGGCCTGCCATAGAGGTAGGGGCGAAACTTTGACGTTGCCCAGATGATGGCGAGGCACTCCTTTTCTGTTGTGGAATAGTTGGCCTCTGCCTTGGATAGTGACCGGCTAGCATAACTGATGACCCTTTCCAGTCCGTCCGTCCTCTGCACAAGGACGGCGCCGAGACCCACGCTGCTTGCGTCGGTGTGCACTTCTGTTTCGGCGTGTTCGTCGAAATGCGCAAGTAACGGAGGCGTTTGTAGGCGTTGTTTTAGTTCTTGAAATGCTTTTCCTGAGGCGTTTCCCACTTGAACTCGACGTCAGTCCTGGTAAGGTTAGTGAGTGGCTCGGCGATGCGGGCAAAGTCTTTGACGAACCGCCTGTAGTAGGCGCACAGGCCGAGAAATCGACGCACGGCCTTCTTGTCGGCAGGTGGCGGGAACGTAGCGATGGCGGCTGTCTTCTGAGGGTCAGGGCGTACTCCGGACTTGCTTATCACGTGGCCCAAGCACAAGAGTTCCTCGTAGGCGAAACGGCACTTTTGAGGCTTCAGGGTAAGTCCGGAGGTCTTGATTGCTTGAAGTACAGCTTCAAGGCGCCGCAGGTGTTCGTCGAAGTTCGAGGAAAACACAACGACGTCGTCCAAGTAGAGAAGGCAAGTCTGCCACTTCAAGCCGGCCAATACGGTATCCATAACGCGTTGGAAGGTCGCGGGGGGCCGAGCAAAGACCAAAAGGCATTACCTTGAACTCGAACAAGCCGTCTGGAGTTATGAAAGCAGTTTTTTCTCGGTCTCTCTCGTCGACTTCGATTTGCCAGTAGCCTGTCTTGAGGTCCATCGACGAAAAGTACTTCGCGTTGTGGAGTCGATCCAGGGCGTCGTCTATCCGCGGGAGGGGGTACACGTCCTTCTTCGTCATCTTGTTCAGGCGACGATAGTCGACACAGAAACGTAGCGTCCCGTCCTTCTTCTTCACCAACACCACGGGAGATGCCCACGGACTCTTGGACGGCTGGATTATGTCGTCGCGTAGCATTTCGTCGACTTGCTTCTTTACGGCTTCGCGTTCTCGCGTCGAAATTCGATACGGGCTCTGACGGACTGGTCGGGCACTTTCTTCGGTTATGATACGATGTTTGGCGACTGGGGTCTGTCGAATTCTTGACGACGATGAGAAGCACTCTTTGAATTGCAGGAGCAGATTTTTTGAGCTGGTCTTGCTTCTGCTTTGGGAGGCTGGGGTTGACGTCGAAATCTGTTTCGGGACCTCGATTCGTCGAAGGATGTTCGGCAGTATCGGAGAGGGCGAAAGCATTGCTGGTGTCCACGAATTTCTCGATGTAGGCGACCGTCGTACCAAGGTTGAGGTGCCTATACTCGTGGCTGAAGTTTGTCAGCAGTACCTTTGCTTTACCGTCGCGCAACTCGACGATGCCTCTTGCGACGCAAATCTGACGGTTCACAAGCAGGTGCTGATCGGCCTCGACGACGCCTTCAAGCTTAGCGGGTATGTCGGTGCCGACGGAAATGACGACGCTGGAGAGAGGTGGAATGGTGACCTGCTCTTCTATTACATTCAAGGCATGATTCTCCGGCGTCATGTGGGGCGGCAACGCTTTTTCTGAAGTCAGTGTTATCGAGTCAGACCTCAGGTCGATGACGGCGCCGTGTTTACTTAGGAAGTCCATCCCCAGTGTCACATCCCTGGAGCAGTGCTGCAGAATTAGAAAGCTGGCGGGATAAGTCCGGCCATTGACGGTGACTCTTGCTGTGCAAACACCGACCGGCGTTATTATATGACCCCCAGCAGTCCGGATGTCAGGGCCTTGCCAAGCAGTCTTCACTTTCTTCAGCTTCGTCGCGAAAGGCCCACTGACGACGGAATAGTCGGCTCCAGTGTCGACGAGAGCGGTGACGTTGTGGCCGTCGAATATTACGTTGAGGTTGCTGGTTCGTCGTCGTGCGTTGCGGTTGGGCCGCGGCGTCGGATCACGGCTGCGTCGAAATGTTACTCTGCTTCCATGTTGCGTCGTCACGTCTTCGTCGGCCCACGACGCCTCGTCAGCAGGGCTTCGTCTGCCTCGCGTCGTGTTCTGCAGGTTTCGTCGCGTTGTCGTCGTCGGCGGCCGCGGAGGATCTTCGGCATTTCGTCGTACAGCAACCGAACCTCCATCGGTTGCTGCCCTTAGTTTCCCGGATACGGGCTAGGCGACCGGCCCCGGTTTGGGCCGGTGTACTGCCGGCGGTGCGGTGAGGTGTAGCGGCCTGGCGACGGCGATCGAGAAGGACTTCGCGGCGTCCATTGCGCTCCTGCCAGGTAGTCGGCGATGTCCCGTGGTCGTTCACCTCGCTGCGGACGCGGTGCGTTCACGGTGAAGCCACGCAGTCCCGTCTCACGGTATTGGCAGCGGCGATACGTGTGCCCGGCTTCTCCGCAGTGATAACATAGTGGGCGGTGGTCGCGTGCACGCCAAACGTCGGTCTTTCTCGGCGTGTATCGCTGGCCGGTTGGTGGGCGGTATGACGTCGGTGGTGGCGTCTGGCGGCGGAACTGCGGCGGAGTGGCTTCCTGACGGGGGCGAGGAGGGGGAACGGGACGGCGGACAGCAGCAGCGTAGCTGATGGCTTGGGGTTGCGGCTGTGTTGCCTCAGGGATGCCGAGCGATTGCTGGATTTCCTCTCAGACGATGTCTGCGATGGAGGAAACTTGTGGCTGGCACGACGGCATCATTCGGCGAAGTTCTTCTCGCACCACGGCTCTTATAGTCTCGCGCAGGTCGTCTGGGCATAGTGATTGAATGTCTCCGTAGCCTGGCGTCGACCGGCGATCGAATTGCCGTGTGCGCATTTCGAGCATCTTTTCGATCGTAGTCGCTTCCGAGAGAAATTCCTGAACGGTCTTCGGTGGGTTTCTCATCAATCCCGCGAAGAGTTCTTGCTTGACCCCTCGCATGAGCAAACGGACCTTCTTCTCCTCGGGCATGTCGGGGTCAGCGTGCCGGAACAGCCGCTTCATTTCTTCTACGAAGATGGTGACATTTTCGTTCGGGGAGTTGCACCCGCGTATCCAGCAAAGTCGCTGCTCTTTCCTTGCGGGCGATGCGCCTGAACGTATCCAGGAATGTGCCGCGGAAGAGATCCCAGGTTTGAAGGGCCGACTCCCGGTTCTCGAACCAGGTCCTTGCTGAGTCTTCTAGGTAAAAGTAGGCCCGGCGCAGCTTCTCGTCGGAGTCCCAGTGGTTGAACGTGGCGACCCGCTCGTATTCCTCCAGCCAGCTTTCTGGATCCTCGCATGGTGAACCGCGGAAAGTCGGCGGCTCTCGGGGTTGGTGCATGACGACCGTTGTGGACGGTGCAGGAGCTGCCATCGTATCTGCGATCACTGTCGTGGTTTTGGGCTGCCTGGTTGTCTCGGGAAGTAGCCCGTACTCTGGCTGAAGTCCCTTCTGCCTGCGGCTAGCTCGAGATTCCGGGTTCTCCCTAGCGTCAGCTTCTTCGTGGCTTGAGCTTGGGTCAGTGCTTCGCGGGGGCGTCCGGAGCATGGACGAAGCAGCACCTCCACCAGATGTCACGTGGTCGTGACGTTGACGAAGGCAGTAGGCAGTAGTCCAAGATGAAACACTTTATTTGGGCCGAACTTGTGGCCGGTAAACTGAAGGTGAGATTACAGCAATAAGCGCTGGCACTGATAGTGGCGAACAGAGCGTCGGCCGTCGATGAACTGAACATCGTTGGAACGCGCCGGCTTTTATAAATCACGCGTCGAACATTCTAGCCTTATCACTAGTAGTCGCGCAAGCTCTGGAATAAGCTCGAGTGTTCGCGTCTTGCGCGCAATCTTAACACAATGATCTACAATAATCGTGAAGCTTCTAGAACAATGAGGCGCGGTTTGCGCTGAGCATGCGGGCAGTCTTTGTGGGCGAAAACCGAGTACAGAAAAATAAGAAAGGCGCGTGGCAATATGGAAATCATGCCATGTCATGTGCGACATGATTTGCATGCCACGCTCAAGGCGCGCTCGCAGCCGTTTCGCTAGCTTGATATACACCAAATTTGGTATTGAGTGACGTGACTGTATAACGAACATAAGTGGCGGGTGGTAACATGAAAATCTTGGCATGCTGTCATCTACAACGCCATTTACATGCCACGCTCATGGTGCGCTTGCGTCCAGCTCGCTAGCTTGATATACTCCAAAATTGGTATTGCGTGACGTGACTGTACGACGAACATAAATGACAGGTCCTAACATGTAAATCATGGCATGTATATTATGTACAGCATGATTTGTTCCTTGCTGGCTGCTTCGCATTGCATCGATTCCCACAGTGTGTGGGATCTGCCGGCTTTTTGTTTTACGGGGTCATTCGCCGAAGTGTGAGTTCGAGTGACAGAAGGAGACGCGATCCCGCGCACAACCTAACGAAGACGAGGTTGCTTGAGGATTTTTGTGAAATGTCAGGAAATGTCTTCCCACTCGTCAGGGTGCCGGAACGTGCCGCTTAATACCTTGTCTGGCATGGAAACATGGCCTTTTAATGTGAAGTACACATGACTTGCATCGGGTTCGTTGCTGCTGTCTGCGTCCAATGCCACTGCAGCCACCAT